>JAKOGI010001988.1:82500-154433 GCA_029747015.1 Carnegiea gigantea
GACTAGGGTTCGGAAACCACTGTGACTAACACCAACACCACATATATTTGGGACGCAAATTAGCTTCAAATGTTCCCAAATAGCCCAGGAATCGGGTCCTCTAACTTGGAGTCGAGGTGGGTATTTCTCACCTCCTAAGTATTAGTAGTTTCGAAATTGTTTTAACCTTTAAGTTACAATGCATGTTAAGTTTGGTTAGTTTATACCTGAAAATGACTTCGGATCGTTAAATATTAGTTTAGTTGATTAATACTCGAAAGTGGCTTTGAATCAATACATGTTAATTAGCTAGTTCTCGCTTGAAAAATAGCTTCGAAATGAGTTATCCATGTTTAGAATCGATTCAAGTGTATTCAATTAATGCATGCTTGAGAATTAGCTTTGAAATGAGTTATGCATGTTTAAACTTGATTCAAGTGTATTCAGTTAATGCATGCCTGAGAATTAGCTTCGAAATGAGTTATGCATGTTTAGAATTGATTCAAGTATATTCAGTTAATACCTGCCTGAAAATTAGACTTGAGTAGTAACTTCGATGTAATAAACGAACACCTTGAATCGTATTATGCTTAAGTGACTTAATTAGGCTTGAATAGTAACTTCGATGTAATAAACAAATTCCTGAATCGTATTATGCTTAAATGGCTTAATTAGGCTTGAAATGTAACTTCGAAACAATGAATGAATGCCTCGAATCGATACTTGTCTGATTAGTTAGTTTACACCTAAACCGTGACTTCGAATTAATAAATGAACACCTCGAATCGATGTCTACCTATTTAGCTAAATCACGCTCATAGCCTTGGAAATAATCTATGAATGTTTGAAACAAAACAAGAGCACCTAAGATCGAAGCAGGCTAATTTGACTAGTTCATACTTGAAAGTAACCCTTGAATGACAAGCATTCTTTAAATCGACGCATATTGAGCTAGCTAATTCATGTTTAAGAGTACTCTTTGAAACGACCTGAGAACATTTTAAGCCAATGCATGTCTAGTCGGATGGCTATGCTTTGAAAATGGCATGTTAGTTGGTTAGCTATGCGTTGAAATGACATGAACTTGGTATGCTTACCTTCTATTCACAAGTTATGAATTTAGGCTAAGTTTCATGCGTTGTGAGTTTATTTCAGTTTGTTAAGTTCTTATTTCAAGTTAATGCAATATATATGCATATATATTTATGCTTATGTATGCGATAACGAGCTGTTGGATGGTTGCTGCTCGCTCGGTAAGCTATACGTAGCTATTTCATAAGACGTTTATGATAATATGTTGTGATTATCGAATTAAAAACCGAGATGGTAGTTGGACGGTTTGAGGTAGAATTATGAGTGGTTCGAGGTCCTGTGGTCGGTTGCTATGTGAGGAGGGAGATTGGGTTGTAATTATCGCAATCGTGTGGATTGCGAGGCCATGTGTGGCTCATGTTGCTGAGTTGAATTATGCAGTGTTTGAATGTGTACATGTGCACCCCTACCCTTTCTATATCATTAAGTTTGATTACTTGCATAAGGGTGAGTTTTGAAAAAGAAGAATGTCATGTTTTGAAATGATAGTAGCTATAATTATTAGTGCATGATAGCCTATTTTAACTAAATGAATACAGTTTTGGGAGTGAACCTGCTTGAACGGAGGAATCCCTAAAGAGTTTTACAAAGGCATGAGTTGCATGATAAAGAATTTCGCTGTAAGAGGCAACAAACTTATTAGTCATTATGATCAGTTTAAATGGCTAAGATAAGTACTTAGGGACAATAAATGGGAGTGAACTTGCTTGAACGGGGGAATCCCTAGCCTAGGAAGTAATCCCTAGAGACCCTGACGAGGGTTAAGGTCCAAAGTTAGTTGCCATCCCAGGAGTAAGAGCTTAGTGTGAGTTAATCTCACTGGGATTGAGTGTAGATCTCTCCCAACCAGTACTTTATGATGATCTTATGCCCAGAGTAGTTTCCTAATAAGTAAGAAAAGCAGTCGGCATTTCGCCTTTTCAAGTATTTCAGAAAGAAAGTTTTTAAAGGTCATTATGAGACCAATATGAAAGAGATTCTATGAAGAATGTGAGCCTAAAGATGCTAAGTAAAGTGTTTTCAGAAAAAGAAAAGAAAGATTTTTATGCACATCATGTGAATGAGAATCTATGTGAAGTATAAATGAAATTCCAAGCATAACATAGTCATACCCTTGTAATGCATCGGGCATATGAGTTTGAATGTGCATGTTTAGCTAATGAAAGTTTGTGGCATAATCTCTGCTTCATATGTTTAGCATCTCATATGAGTAAATTAGATAGATAAAGCATAAATCACGAATTAGATCACATAATCTATGAAAAAAAGTTCTGTGCTTAGCCTTGTTGCTTGCTTAAGTGTTTGGCTGCCTGTTAGTAAAGAAGTTTGGTCATTTAGAGACCTAGAAATGTGTTTGAATGGTTAAAGTAAAGTTTATGGTTAGTAATATTTCCATAAGAATTTCGTGAATGCCTAGTACGATAGTAAAGTATGAATACGTGATATGTGACTATTAAAGATATTATTGTCTGCAACGGTTTTGGTTTTTAAGGGGGGTCGGGGGACACTCACTGAGCGTGTGGTTGCTCATCCCACTACTCTTTCTCCCTTTTCCCCAGGTTCCCTTTGTGACAAGTGAAAGTCAAGCCAGTTATGCGGAGTTGAAGTTTACCCCTGATTGAAAAAGAGTTATGTGTGCTATATAGAAGTAGGTTCACGAGTTTAACGATGTAATATAACGTATTCCTAGTTTGTAATTATTGTAAACTAAGTTTTCTAATTCATATAATGCATGTTGTTTATGAGTCGCTCTGTATGGCTGTATGAGCCAACCGTCTGATTAGTTAGATGTCTTCACTTGAAATTGGCTATATTTGGGATGTAAACCCCAGTATTCCAGTTGTGTAGACCGTTGAGTTGTATCTTTTACTCTTCCTGTATTAATGAACTATTCTGTTTGGTGTACTCCGAGCGGGTGGCTCGTTGAGTTATGAACTCCGACGTGTGGCCATTGAGCTTCTAAATGTCTTACGCTTCTGATGATTTGCAGGGGTTTATTGTAAGGCTTTTAGCCTGGAAATGGTTAGTTTTCAGGGGAAACTCTGTCCGTTTCGCCCCGCGATTTAAACAGAAAGTTAAGAAAACGTAACGCTCCTAGAACTAGGAGGTGGGGGTGTTACAAAACAACATATATATCGCGTTACTGCACTATACATGGTAACATACCCACACATACTATACACAACCATTGCCCTTTGACACCACATACCAAAATGACCGCACACACAACATATAGTGGGGTTTATTATGTAGGTACTTGTTTTGTTCATAAGGTGGACATAGACGACGTTGCTTTTCTCACTGTCTACATTCAAATCCCACTGCACCCCCCTCATGGTGCTGTTGTCTTTTGCTAATATTGTTCACTTGGGCGCCGCAACTGTCAACTCTGACTATTTATTTGTGTTGCAACATCTTCCCACCTACCGTTGACGCCTCTCGATTGATATACAAATATGTGTACTGTATCATGACTAAACGTTTAACCACGTAATCCATATATGAACACAGGGTGTGACCGAGAACCCACTTTTCCACTCTCGCAATTGGGTGGTGGTCCCTCACATTCTTTATACCCTCTACAAGAATCAGTGTTCAGTGTGTCAGCTCCCTATGGGTTTACCGGTTGCAGAGAATGCTTTACCACGGTTAAAATCTCTCCGGTCATCGGTAAACGAGTGAAGTGACCTTCCAGCGCTGAACATGCAAAACTTCAACATTAAATTTAAAATAGGGGTTAGGTTGTGGCCAAAGCTGAGAAGCCGGTATTAGTATATTACAAACACCCGGGATTGCAGTCTGCTAGTTATCCATGGGTTTACAGGTTGTGGAGCATGGTTTACCACGGTGAACATTAGTCTTCGGATCAGTAAACATGGCAGGTCACTTACCCCTAATGAATATGCAACAACTTACTTGAATATTAAAATACAAACACGGGGTAGGGGTGTGGTCACACCTGACTACCCACTATAAGTACAATATAAACAACCAGGGTTGCAGTCTGTCAGTTACCCATGGATTTACCGATTGCAGAGCATAGTTTGCTGTGGTGAACATTTGTCTCCTATTCGGTAAACATGCTAGAACTGAACATGCAAAACTAAATTTCATCATTACAATACAAGCAGGGGTGGGGGTGGGGTCACAGTTGATAATCTAGTAGGAGCACAAACCCAAGCGTATACCATAGTTTCAAATGATGTCTGAACCATGTCCGGGTTGCGAGGATGAGCTTTTCTGTCACTTGCGGATAACTGTAGAATGCAACATTATGTGCTTCAATGGCCTGGAACGTACGAACCATCCAACAAATCTTTAACCTCCATAACATTTAGCTATGTCATTCATCATACTAGTGTTCACATGTTATCCACCTTTTCAGACCTGCTCCCTTACGACCCTCTTGGACCATATTATCCATATCCCTGCCGTTTCTCCCACAAACGACGCCATGATTGCAGCTCCACGTTTCCTTTTGTGCGCGCCTCTTTGGCCCATCACGGTCGTCCACATACAAATGCTCGTGCTCATCATTCCCCTTCAAAAAGATCCTCAAATCACCAGCCCCCTCTAATTCCATTACCATCCCTCGGTCGTACTTTAAACTGTACTATAATTTATGCACAGTCAAAACATTGCTAGTAATCTCACTCACCATTCTTCGCACCTCCTCCAACCCCACACCCTCTTTGAGCACGATACACTTTGTCTAACCCTCCACATATGTTACTTTTCCACCTCCACCATCGTCCAACTTGCCCACAATAACACATACACAACCACCTCTCTTCCAACACCATTGCCTCTCAGAGTAACACCATCCCCATCCATTTTTACCATACGTCGTAACACCGACTACCGTACCACTGTATCGGTCAATAACCTTCCCAATTACCCTGCACATCAAACAATAATAGTTTCTGGTCAGTGCAACCAATACTGCATCCTCCACAACACACAAGTACATAATAGGAGTCCCAAATACCATTGCTCTCTGTTTACTTATTCAGTACACTATGTTTACCATAGTGAACCCCACATTTTCCCTGGTTGAATAGTGCGCCCTTCTCATCAATGTCATTGTCAACTACATCATCTTTCTTTTATCACAATAACACCCTATCCCACCCTCCAACAAGGCCACCCATGCAATTGGGTTTTCAGTCAATAATATTAATGATACCCTAGTAAATGGTGACTAACAACATGGCACACATGTTATCCCAAATATTTACCCTTCCTACACCCCAAGTCATTCACCAAATCCCATTCCACATACCAAAATCGTAAATTTCAAATAATATTTAACATACCGTATGTTTACCACTCTGCTTGAAGGCGTCTACCAACGTCAGACGCCCAAATCCTTCCACCTCCGACTTCACGGCTGACCTCCAATGTCAGGTTTCCACCATCACCAAACACTGCAAGCTCACTTCCAGCCTCGCTCTGCACTTTCGCTCACCTACAGGTACACACCTTGTCTCACCCTCTTCTCTCACAACCAAGCTGCCTTGAACAATTTGGGGCTAGATTTCCCTCAATTTTGATGTACAATTGCTCACTATTACAGGATTTATGAGTAGATTCAACTTTGGAGAGAGATTGAGAGAGAGATAGAGTGCATCAATGAACTAGGTACAAACCCTTGTTTTTTCGCCTTGCATTTGATGCCTGTTGATTCTTCCAGATTTGGGTGGAGAGAGAAAGTGAGGATATAAGGTAGAAGGGGGAAGGTGGGATCTTTTCATTGAGGGTATTGTCGTCATTTTGCTTCACATTGCCTTTTCCCCTATTTGCTTTTCCCTCCAAAATCAACACTGATTTGTTGCCCCAAAAAAATGGGTTTGTTGCATGCCAGTTGAAGCATGACCCATTTGTAAATTTCCTTGGAAACATCTATGCGCAGCGTTAGAGCATCCATAATAGTTTTTAGACCTGTCAATTCGGGTGGGCGGGTCAAATACGGATTGGGTGTAATTGGATTCGGGTAAAATATGAGTCGGGTGTATTTCGGGTTCGCGTAAAATACGGGTGGGTGTGTTTTGGTTTTACAGGTTTCAGATCAACCCAACGGGTTTGAAACGCCTTTTTAGTGAATTATTTCTTTTTTGGTCAAAATCAAAAAATTGGCATATTTATTACTTAAAATTATCTGTATTTAATGAACAAGCATTGTAATTGTAATTTTTTCAAAGAACATTAAAAATATCCAAACTTTTCAATATGATATATGAAATTCATGTACAGGTGGACAATGAGTCATGTTTGAATGGGTTGGCCTGTATATTAAAATATTAATAATTGGTCAGGTCATTCATAGGTCAGTCGATCTAAAGTATATAAACAAGTCGAAGCTGTTCAACCTATTAATAGCCCGTTTAATAATTTGATGTTTCGTTAATTAACTAACATTACCTAATTAGGCATGTTTTATTAGTACGCCGATCCTAACACGAACACAAGTTGGTCTGTTGCCCAACATTGTATCAGATTTGAGACTAATTAGAAGGAATTCAAATGAAAAAATATTATCTACGCACAAATTATTATAATGATCTATTAATTCTAAAATCAAAATTTTAGATTATTATAGAATAATCTTATTTAAAATGCGATGAGACATATTCATTTTACCAAGAATTTAATGGTATGACTCGCACATTTCAATACTTATCTAATTCTAAATTATTTTTCTTAATACTAGAATTGTTTCATGGCCATTTTCTAAAATTGTACCATTTATGAGTTGTATATGACATTGTTTTATAGGAAAAAACGGGAACCATTGTCTTATTTGCGAAGGGATGTGATAATGGTATAACATCTCTCTAAACAATTCATTATAATGAAAAACTATTATCGTTAAGAGGAAAAAATTAAAGAAAATAAAAAGTAAGTGTATAATATTTGGGTCGAGCGGGTGGGTTCGGGTTCGGGTTCGGGTCGGGTTTGACCCAAAAATTTACGGATTTTTCAGGTTCGGTTTATTTCGGGTTCAGGTCGAGAAAATCGTATTCAGAACTCAAAACTTTCGGGCGGGCTTGGGTCGGGTTCTCGGGTCGGATCAATTTTTGCCTGATCTAATAGTTGTCATTCTAAGGGTTCGTTTGGAAAGAAGGTAAGTTAGAGGAGTACGAGCAACAGTAAGGAGGAGTAAGGTCGTGTTTAGCAATAGTATTTTGGGTAGCATTTAGCATTTTGATTAGGTTAATATACTAATTACTCAATTTTTAGTATTCGATAAACTAGTATTTTGACTAGTATTTTAAGTAGCATTTAACATTTTAAGTAGCGTTTTTGAAAATTTAATAGTATTAACGTTTGACATTTAAAAGTAGCATTTCATATTTTTTAGTCAAAAACTATCCTTTAAAAATTTTATCTTTGGAAATTATCTATATTCTTTTATGTCAACTTACATTGATCCCTTAGCATAACAGCTAAATTTACCGAATATATTAGTTTGAACCACTAATCTAAACAGCTATCTGCTAACAACTAAACTAGAAGTGCTATCCACTACCTAAACAGTTATCCGCTACATGAATCGTTATTCCCTACCTAAACAGCTAATTTTACCGAACAAGGTCTAAGAGTAAGAAAGAGTAAATAAAAGTAAGTTGTTTACTCTTATTTGAGAGTTTATGGAGAGTAATAATCAATCCCTGTTTAGAAGACTTGGAGAGTAAATAAGAGTAAGGGAAGGAATTGACACATATATCATCCCTAAATAGATTAAAATATATTATATTCAAAATTGTAGATGTAAATATTTAAACTACTCCTTTTTTACTCCTCGTTACTTCTCTGTCCACTCTATTTTGGAGGGTGAGAAAATGGAGGATTGAGGGAAGCAAGGGAAAGAAAGAGTTACTTTCTCGAACTCCTCCTTACATTCCTTTTCTTACTTCCAAACATGGATAAAGGGGAGTACTCACTCCTCCCTTACTCCCCTTTACTCCTCATTTTCCATCCAAACGGACCCTAATTTACTCATATTTGTTCCACATTATTAGATATAAACTCTGATTGGTAAACATTTATTATCTATTAGTTATTAACTGTTAACTATTTGCATTAGCTATTAGTTGTTTGCTTTTTAAACTAGCTGTTTATGGAAGACATATTTGGTAAAATTTCATTGACACCCTTTTTCTAAATATATTTCTTAATTGAAAATATTTTTTTAATTTATTAGTCATCTTATTTTGTTTTAAAAAAGAATTAAATTCATCTCTTATGTTCAAATTAACTTCATCTTTGGAACTTTATCTTCTTATTAATTTCCATAATTTGTGTTCATTAGTTATTTTCGGTACTTTTCAATTTGTATTTGCTTAGGGCCTGTTCTTTTCGTTGGTAAATTGAGGTTGGTAAAAGGGTGAAATTGGTTGAAGTAGGTTGAAATTGGTATTTTTTATTGAAGTAGGTTAAAGTAGGCTGAAATAAGTTGAAGCGGGTTGAAATTGATTGAAGTTGGTTGAAGTTGGTATATTTTTATATGATGGGTTGAAGTTGGTTAAAATAGTGAGAATAAAATTTTGAAGGATGTGGGTTGAAGTTAGTTGAAGTTGGTTGAAGAAAGTTGAAGTTAGTTAAAGTTTGTATTTTTTATTGAAGTGAATTGAAGTTCGTTGAAGTGTGTTGAAGTTGATTGAAGTGGGTTGAAGTTGGTTGAAGTTGGTAAATTGAAAAAGACTATCGAAAAGAACAAAAATTTGATACTTTGGTACCTCCAGTTTTAGCGTATTCACATGTTAGACCAAGTTTTGAAAATTTTAACACTTTGGTACCTCCAATTTTGGTACAAGTGACTTTTTGATATTTTTATTATTATTTTAGTCCTTGAATTTTTAAAAATTGCAGAAAATCCGCTGAAAAGGGTTAGCTATGTAAATAAGCTATTTTTTGGATTTTTTCAGAAAATATGCTTGATTAAGCTTCTTATAATGACTTCACTAGTATTAATTATCACAATCTACTACTTATATCTTATATATTATACTGTCTGTGGTTATAGGCCCACCATGCTTAGCAAAAATAGTTAAAACTTAATTAGAGAGTTTCGATCGTTACCTGAACTTAGTCGGTACTGGACCCTGGTGTTCCTCTAGCTTCCAGTTTACAGAGATTAATAATCTCAATCACACTTTTTTTAGATTAGGTATAGTACAGATCTGTTTCATTTCCTACCTTAGACTGTGGTCACTAATCAAGTTTTATATTTTAAAGGATAGTGAGACTTTAATCAAGAACTTATAATATTTGAGACATAAGGTTTGATTGAATAACATTTCCTACTGGGAAAATTCTTTTATTGAAAGTTTGAAAGTGGATGTATTACAATGAAAAGCTTGAAGATGGACTTAAAGCTAAGATCATTAGAGATCCTTACTCATAGAGAAATAGAGAATCTCGACTTCTCTTTTACTCAAATATACTCAAATGACAAT
The DNA here is from genome assembly GCA_029747015.1 of Carnegiea gigantea. Classification (NCBI taxonomy): domain Eukaryota; kingdom Viridiplantae; phylum Streptophyta; class Magnoliopsida; order Caryophyllales; family Cactaceae; genus Carnegiea; species Carnegiea gigantea. Next base: position 92,031 of record JAKOGI010001988.1, read on the forward strand.
GTCCCTTCTCATCACTCAACCTCTCCTTTTATAGAGGGGTGGGGGTGCATAGGATGTCATAATGACTACAGTACACAATGATTTTTCATATGGCTACAGTACACACTGATGGTTATGGTACAGTGCTTTATTTTATAGACTAGACACGTGTCAAAATAGTGCAATAATAAAGCAACTACTTTTAAGAACTTTTAATGATGACAAGTCTAGTTATCATTATTCAGATTCTGCATGCCTTCATCTCCAATTATCTCTTCCAGACCATCATTATCTGGATAATTATCAGGATCTTCATCAAGTTGTTTAAGATGCTTTTGATCCTATTTCTTAAATAATTCAAGAAGATATTTCTTTCCTTTCTTTGATAAGAACTTTTTAACTCCAACATCAAAGAGATAATCAAAGATATCTTCTAAAACTGCTCCTTCCACCTTCATGTATTCTTTAAACTCATTGTCATAGGCGAAAGTAGTGTTTCCATAATGGACTAACGTTTTTTCTTGTTAAATATTTACCAACATTGATGATAAATGTTGTAACAACTAATGACTCTTACTAAAGTATGATCAGTAACTGATTCTCGTCTTTTAGGAAACCATTCTTGTCATTGATCATAGGGATTGTCGTAATCAATAATCTGAACAAGATAATGGGCTTGTTTATCTTTTCCATTTTCATATTCGATTAGTGCACTATGTACCTCCAAATTTAGGTATCTGCTAAATAGAATTTTTGTTGGACCATCAGGAGATGTAAGAATCCAATAGATCCTTCGAAACATGCATTGCTGAAATTTAGTGAGTGTTGAGAAAAATGGGAACTTTAGATATGGGATTTCTATAAAGTAAAGTACTATTCTGTATTCCCAGGCTTTAATGACGGGATCATTTGGAGAGATTGAATTTGTTGGGAAACTAACACCACCAACTCCAGTTTTATCGAGAAAGTAGATCGTTGTACTCCAAGACTCCCAAATATCATAGGAATAATTATGATAATTGTCAATGCAGGTTGCGTATCACTCATTGAACCATTTTTTTTTGAACATGAGAACTTATTTTTTCTTGGGTATCATAAGGACATCTAAGGTAATTAACTTGTAACTCTAGACGGAAAAATCTTCGGACTGTTAGATAGGCTGAAGATAATAGAGCAAAACGTGATATATTTTTTATATAAGATTCCAAAATATCAATAAGGACTTTACTATGAGTAACTCGTTCTAGGAGTAATGGCATCTCATTTTGGATTTCCTCCTTTTCCTGTAGGATTTCTGCTCAGATGATCATCATTGGCAAATTCTCGAGTTAAACTGTTTGTCAGAGAGTTCTTCGATCCCTGTGTATATTCAATAGAGAAGGAAAATTAGTTAAATCATAATTGCCAACGCATGAGTCACTCTTGTGCTTGTATATTTGATAAATTCTTTTTTACAAAATCAAGTATTCCTTTGCAATTAGTTCGAATAAGAAAAGGTTTTAGGGCTAAAAAGATTAAGAATTTTTTAATTCCCCTTATGGATGTAAGGATTTCCTTTTTCATTGTGGGATAGTTGCATTCTGCATTATTAAAACTTCCATTGCAATGTTTGCCAAGTTTTTCTCCTTCTTTGATTTTGAGTACCACACTCCAGTGCTCATTACTGGCATTTGTTTCAAGAATTAAATCATCTCCCTCATTAGGCAAATCAAGAATAGGAAGATTTTTACACATCTTTTTGAAGTTCTAGAAATCTTTGAATCATTAGTTGTCCATATCCAACTCACATCTTTCTTGAGTTTTTATTGCAATGGCTTTCTCAGTTTAGCTAAATCTTTAATGAAATCTGAAGCATAGGTCAGGTATCCAAGAAACCTTTCTAACTGCTTTCTATCTTCAATCTTTTTAGGGAATTTTTCTTTTTTTTTTCAAAATATGTTTTGTAGAATGATCTGTCTAACTTTTATCTCTAGACCTAGAAATTCAATCTCTTATTCAGTATAAATGCACTTGTTCTTTTCAAGTATAATACCATGATCAGTGCATATTTGGGTAACAACTAAGACATCCTTTTTATGCTGTTCTATGGTTTTGGAAAAGACAAGGATATCATCGATGTAAACTAAATAACAATGATTAAGGTCTTTGAAGATGTTATCCATTCTTCTCTGGAATATTTGAGGTGCATTTTTAAGACCAAATAGTATTATTATCCACTCATAATGTCCTAGTGGGGCTCTAAATACAGTTAAAGGAATACTTTTCTCATCCATTTTTATCTGCCAATAACCGCTTTTGCAATCCATTTTTAAGAACCAAGAGGCGTCTTAAATTCTATTGAAAAAGGACTGTTTTGTTAGAATATAATAACTATTAAAGATAGTATTATCATTAACCTTTTTGTAATTGATTATCATTCTTACTTATCCTCTTTTTTCCTCAACATGATTTCTTATCATAAAAGCGGGACTGGTGTGAGGACTCTTACTATTTCTAATTAATCATCTATCCAGAAGTTCATTGATTTATTTATCAAATTTTTGGATATCTTAGTGTGTATACGCCATTTGTTTAACTCAGATAATAGTGTTGGGATTTAATAAAGTGATTTTAGTGAATATTTTATCTTTATCCCAAAATTTTAAAGGATTATTAGAATAGAGTTCTTTGCATAATTTTTCTTGTTGTTCAACAATCTGCTCTTTAATAGATAACTCAAGCAATGAGATTGTCAGTGCTACCTCTCGTTGTGCAGACATTACCTCGTCACCACGTTGGCTGCGTGTAAATTCAATTTTTTGATGAGTGTAAGCCTTACTTAATTTTTTAATAGGAATTGAGTGATCATTAATTGTAAATATTATTTGTTTTATGGTTTGTGTGCATGGAGAATATAGTCTTTGAAAATTATTTTCAATAATCATATCATGAGAGAGTTGATTAGTAGTCCATAGAACTGATATAATGTATTGGACTTCTCCGAATTCTATGGATAACCCTTCTATTGCCTTGTTATGGCTCATAATGCTATTATCAGCTATCTTTACTTGTAAAGGATTCTTAGCTTTTTTCCACCTAACTTCTGAAAATAATATTTTCTTTCCAAAGCATACAGAATAACTACTATCTATGTAGGCATACAACTCATATTTATTATATTTCTCTAGACATACCTTTATTGGGATATAAATACTATTCGGATTTGTATTAGTAGCTTCATAGCATATCTCCATAGTCATGTTTTTAACTAAGTCATCTTCATAGATTAGCTCACTAACAGTTCTAATTTTGTACCCAATGACTTTTCTATCTGGACTCATACTTCGGTCTACGCTGTATCTTGCAGGTTCAAAACTCATTCTACTAATTTCACTGGTCATGCTAATTATATCAACTTCTTTAAGCTCTTCTTTATTAGATGAAGATCCTTCTCCCCAATCTGATCTTGCACTCATGCCTCTTAATAACTGAGGTTTAATGGTGATTTTATCCTCCTCACTAATTTTTATTACATTTTTCTTATTGATCTTTGTAGAGTTAGCAAAGCTAGAAATCAATGACCTATCAATTTTTATTTCTTTTGAATTGACTTTTAATCCTCTGAATCTTCTGCATAGGGGTAGAACTTTCAAATTTTTCTGCCTCTATCATTGTCATCTTAGTTTTTAGATCTATTATATTATCTAATTTGTAGATGATTTTTCAGATTATCCTCAATGGATATCCTCCTCTTTTCATATCCATCCCAGCTGTTTTTATGTCAAGAGATGAAAAGTTTTTAGCAAATCATCCTTTAGACTCACATAATATCCTGGTCAGTAGTTGAATCCTACTGACCTATTACATAAATTGATCTTTATTCCCGTGATAATTTGATTATTAAATTTGGTATGCTTCATATCATAGAGTAAAGCATAAAGATAAATATCTTTGCCAAAATAACGTAATGGAGTGATTTGAATTTGGACACTTCCAACATGGATATACCTATAATTCCTATCTTTGCTATACTTAAGATTATTTTCCTAATTGATGAGATTAACTTCTCCAACGTCGTACTTATAATCCTTTATCTTTAAATCTCCTTCCATCATTTCACATCCATATTTGCTTTTTAATTGAAAGATTGACTTTTTATAGATCATGTCTTCTTGGATTACGGGAATGACCCAATCTCCTTTGACATCTTCGTTTGCATTGTCTACAACAAACTCTTCTCCTTGAAGATCATCAAGACTAATCGAGCTACTTTCCATCATACGACTTGTTGCTTCATAATCACTCTCTTCATATTCATTGTACAATATAGTTTCAGCAATTCCTTTGTTGTTACTTAGGACTAAGTCTAATACCTCATCTTTACTAAGCTCAACATAATCTAGGCTTCCTAAGCTTTCGACAAGCTTATTATTCTTCCTATTTTTGCATTCGTTAGCATAATGTCCTACTTCTCCGCATGCCTAGCATTTGCAGCTATTTTTCCTTGTAGGACAATAAGCAGCTTTCCTAAAAAATCTTCGTTTTTTAGGGCTTAGTTTATTATAATAGTTTCTTTATATTTCTCTCCCCTTTGCTTGTTGAAGCTCTTCTTCTTATAAAATTTTCTTTTTCTTCTTTTTCAGGTCCTTTTCTCTATTGATGAGGTGAATCCCAATAAGTTAGGAATTGCTTCTTAATTTTCTTCTGCTTTTGGAGATCAAGACACTGCTCATTGACCCATTTTCGTAAATAAGAAATTCTTAAGCCAAGGGTGTTAATGACATTTGTTCTTTCAAGCCATGTAATATCCTTTTCATTAATTATGGAATTTATTGAATATGGCAATTCGTCATATAACGTACCAAGATTTGTTTCTTTATGCACAATTTTGTAATAATATTGACCAAATTCAGCAATATAATTTTCTACCTTCTCTGCCATTCTCTTGTTTTTTTTTCAGAATCAAGTTTGGCTTTGATAAATTCGGCCTCTATCTCGTTACATAAATTTCTAAACATAGAATCTAGTGTTTTCATCATTCTTAATGTATTTTTACCGTGTTCACTTAATGACTCGTCCCAATCAGTTATAGTGCCAGAAAAACCATGTTCGAAATAGTTTAGGAAGTTTGCAACAGTCCATGTAGTATTTAGGTTTAAGACACTATTCATTTCTCTTTTTCAGTGTTCAAATATTTCTTATCTATTATGGGCTCTATCAATATTTAAGATGTATTATGTTTGACTAATTGGGGGTAAGGCCAATTTCTTCGAAGGTTGTGATTTTCCTTGGGATAAACCTAAAGGACAAATTGGTTATACATTCTACTGGAACTTACCTAGATCTTATAAAATGAGTATTTCTTCTAGATGGTTCACCAAATTTTTCAGGCTTAGGAACAACATTATTAACTAGATTGGTCTCTGTTTCACCTAAGTCGAGCTCTTCTCCAACCTCATTGATCTCGTTTTCAATAGTCATTTTACCATATTTTTTATCCAGTTTTCTCCTAATTTCTTCTAACGGTAATACATTAAGGTCTTCTATCTTAATTAGGTTCATTTGCTGATATATTTCTTCTTCTAGTTAGATGTTATTTGTCTTTTCATTATCATCAGATAATACATTATGTTTATCACTAATTGCGCTCATAGTCTTGCTTAGTTCTTCTGGATTCTATTCTTTCTCAAACATGTTTTGTCATTCTTTAAGATTATATTGCTCATATTCCATCTTCTTTTTTTGCCTTTTCAGCCTATTTTTCACCAGATTTTTCTTCTACTTATTTTTGAATTTTTATATCTTGCAAAGGAAATGGGTTTTTGTTTTTTTCAGTTTTGAAAAGGATGTTTACGCTGAAATGGAGTACTAATACTGGAAGTAGATTTTTCTCTATGCCTAACTGCGTTAATAAGGGAAAGATAGACTACAATTAATTGATTCCTAAGCTCCTTGATTTCAGTCTTAGTTTTAGCTAATTCTACTTTTAATTCTAAAACTATATCAGCGATATAGTTTAACTTAGGTGCTATTAGAGAAATACCTTCTGGTAAGTGCACAATGTGTGAATAATTAGGACCAGGGCAAGCAGGTGATGATTCAAGCATGAGTCATGGTTAATCAGTGATTAATACCATATACATAATTTTAGATTTTTGAAAAGTAAATTTTTAAGGATTTGTGCTAAAATACAAATACGAAAAGTTTAGGGGTTTGCAAATAAATTTCAACAGTGATTTGTCCCCCAAATGTTAGGGGTGCAATAACTCAATGGATCTGATTGTGACTTTTTCAAAAAGTTGGTTCTGCAAATGAATGCACCAAAGTTCGATGTACGCAAATGTAAATTACCCGAAAAGAACGGGCCCTTATGTAATGTCTACAACGTATAACGTTCGTTAATTATAGTTATATGCTTATTATTTTATGAATTAAAATTTATATGAACGTAAATCTATATTTTGTTATGGATAGAAATATGCATGGATTTCAAATGATTTGATCTTCATTAAATTCAACTTATATAAAACATGATTTAAAATAGCTCTAATAATTTGCATCAGCTAAAAGCTCATAGTCCAAATAGCTAAGAGCGGGCAGGTAGGAGGAGAAGGCAACCAAATAATCTAAAGTGTAAGTATTAAATGTTTGAAATTACATTCAACTATCAAAAGCAATTCTCAACTAAATAAGTTAGAAATATTAGTTTATAATGGCCGTCTAGCTACCACTAAACTTGAAGCAATGTTGTTATGAATAGTTCACATTTCTGGCACTCTTGATCTTTCTGCACTATTTTCAATGGGATTGTTAGCAACATTTGGAAGTAAATCGAGAGGAATAAAATGAAGATGTTCATCTATGATTTTTAAAGCTGGATCACGAACATTACTCCTTATATAATTATGCAATGCAAATGTTGCCACTATGGCCCAATTTTGATATTGATTGAATATCGAGGCATATCATGCAATGTTTTCCATCGAGCCTTGAGAATGCTAAAAGCCCTCTCAATGCGAATTCTTAAAAAAGAACAAGATCAATTAAAGAGTTCCTAATAACCCAGAAGAATTGCACCATGAAACTCTTATTGATGATATCTTATCTTTGAATATGGTTTAAGATTCGTTGTCGATCTGGATAATCTTTATCTGCGAAATAATATTAGCCTAAACGAAAATTAAAAAATGTTACTAAGATGAATTTCATCATTAAGTGAAGAAAAAATGGAAAAAAATGTAAACTATTACCTGGAGGTGGTGTTAGGAATTTAAATTTTGGCTTATTCATTGTGGATACCAAGATGCGTGAATGGTGTACTGATTCCTCCCGACCAGTTAGGACATGTATGAATTGTAAATCAAAATCACACACTGCTGACACGTTAACAGTTGGTATCCCTTTTCGCCCTCTATAATGCATTTGGCCTTCTTTAGGAACTATAACTGCAAATGTGCTCCATCCACATCTGGAATGCAATCCTAATATAAAATATTTATAAATATGTATCACGTATTATCTAATGCAAAATAGAAGTATGGATATAAAATATACTTTTACCTTAAAATGAGGCATATATTGATTATCAATTGAAATTTCCAGTGGGAAGTCCTTGAATTTAGGATCTCTAGGCTTCAGCATATCCTTATGAAAGTCATCTATTGCATCTAAAACTTCTCTAAAAACTCTACTGATCATTTCATCAGAATGCTGGAAATGCTCTTGTGCATCTCTATTTGATGCACCTTTATGAAGAATATGCACAAATATGTTCACTTTCTGCAAAATTGACATCCTATCTGAAGGTTGTAATCTACATTTGTTTTCCAAATTCATACATAATTGACAGAAAATGCACTGATTCACTCTAAGCACGTTAAAAGACCATTTCTCATGACTATGCAATAATGCACGCATCCATTTTTCTCTGGTCATATATAAAGTTATGCAAGGCTCCTTTATGTATGTTTTAAAAAATCGTCAACACCATGACAAAGTAAGTCATTACATCCGACGTAGCATCATACTGATCATTATCACTGTTATCCCTCCCTACACTACCATCATCACTTCTACTAATACCATCATCATTAAGTCCAATATTATCCCCATTATTTTCCATATATCCCTATTGCATATCTTCGTAGTCCATACCTATAATTTAAACTCAACATGTTTATTTATCCAGGCACACATAATTTGTAATTAAAAAATGAAATACAATAATAACATTAATACAAATATATGCATATAACTCGAATCATAATTCCAACTTGCTTCAGAGTTCACTAAATTAGGTCTTACAATCATAATAAGCTTACAATCATTGTACTTTTAACTTAACTTGAAAGCTCACAAATTAAGGCCTACAACCATCATAGCATACAACCATCACACTTCTAACTTAATTTGAAAGTTCACAAAATAAGGCCTACAACCTTCACAACCATATCCCTATTAGACTTCCAACAACCATATCCCAATCATACTTCCAACAACTTGGAAGTTCACAAAATTAAACCTATAAGTATCATACTTCCAATTAACTTGGAAGCTCTTAAAATGAGCCCTATAACGATCATAAACAAACAAAATAGTCAATCAAGTCTACTACTGAGGTTAAGTTGATAACTAGATCTATTAGAAGACTATAGACACAACCACATTCATTTCTTGCCGCACTTTTCATATAAGGGAGTTTGCCATTGAACTCTTAAATCATCATTTGGTAAACCAAACAAAATCATCCTGTTTTGTGGATCTTCCACCAATTTACAAGCAAAGATAAACACCAAATGCATAGGATCGAAGTGAAGCAAGGCACATATCTTGACTAATGCATTAGGAATACTGCGAGCTCCATTATCAACACTCGCATTTTGTTGTCTATCTCCTGCTTTTGCCTTTTTTCCTTTCATGCAAGTCTTTCAATCCTGATTTCCTCTCTCTCAACCTCCCTTACTTTTTTCTCTGAAATGATAACTTCCAACATGATATCAAATTTCTCATACATCATGGCTGCTGACCCCATTTTTCTAGGACCATTGGTCTTTGCATTTTTGTTAGGATCTGAGGAAAAGTTCTCCAATTTCCTTTTACCATTTCCATTTCCACCTCCACCTACCCCTTGAGAAACGGGTGGATGAGTAGATACATGGGAGTCGTCATACCATAGCTTTTGCCATGCACTAACTGCAGGGCCTAAAATGCTTGTGTCATTGTTCTCAATATTAAAAGACTGATTTATATTGTTTTCAGTATGAGGTTGGCAAGAGATATACACCATATCTTCATCCATATTTGGGGTAATTATGTCATCGTCCTAGCTACATGGCCTTCAATAGTTCATCCATTTTACTCTCAAGCTCTGAGTCAATTCCTTTATCTCGAAATTGTTTAAACTTGGCATCTTCTTATGAGACAAAATAAAACAGAAAAGAACATACAGTACTAGGTTGGGTTTTTTAATCACTGTACCATCAAAATTGTTATGCTAACTAAAAAAAAAAGAAAAGAAAGGAAAACTAACGTTAATCTTCTTCAACCACCATTCATCACTAGCCACAATAGTCCCTTTTTCATGATCCCATCCTAAACCGATTTCTTTCCCTTGTAAGCTTTTCCACGAAGCCCATCTAACCTTCAACCCTTCATAGTTGTGCTATAGTTACTCTATATACCATGCCAAATTAGTTTTCTTTTGAAACTCTAACACTATGTCTTTCCAACGTATCCTTTGAAATATTACCCCATAATTCTTTCCCTTACTCTCGTCAACAAGCTCAATACCAAGATCACAAAAATGACAATATTCTCCTTAGACCAACTCACATGACTAGTCTCTTCAACTTCTTAGCTATTTTCTATACCTCTTTTTCTAGACGGCGCTATATAAATCAAATTAAATAAATGAATAAAAAGAATATACACATGTCTTACTTCAAAAAAGAAGCCCCTCAAACCTCAAAACCCTAGAACTCTAAGATGACAGAGTAACTAAGGTGCATGGAAGAACCTGTAATAGTAAACAACTAGCCATGTGTAGGCAAATAGTTGGACTAGGTGTTCACAATGAAGTTCATTATGTTTCTCTCCCATGTTTCAGCAAAGGACCAGACAAAGAAAGAACTATAATTAAAGGAGCATGAGACATTGAAGATTTATGGTTATCCACCAAGTGCACAAAATCTGACCTAGCATAATGACACATAGGGACTTTGGAAAATCACATGTATGCATAATGATAGCACTTAAGAGCTATCGATAGTAGTACTAGTGAAAAAATGATTCCTAACGAAATTAACTTAACCGTGCAAGACATATCAACTACCAGGAAATGGGGGCTCCTCAAAGACTGATTTTTACTTCTCAAATTACAAATCTAAAATCTCCAAAACCAATCAATTTCTGCTCATAATGCCTAGTCTAGTGATTAATTATAAAGATATAAATTTCTCATGAACCCATATTTTGGAAGAGTCTCTCAATCGCACCTTATATTAACTCCATTTTTTTTCTCTAAATGCATGGCGTTGTGTGTCGCTTTTGATACAGGTTATCTTTTAGAAGACATCACTTTGTCATTGAATTGTAGTCTAAGTTTTAAGCCTGACTCCTCATTCAAAAATGCACTGCAGAATGACTAGGTTCATGGAGGGGGCCTTAACTTGGCCCTCCAATGATGCGTACAGGCATGTTCTTGATATTTCACGAACGGATGATCTAACATAACTGAGTCACAACATTGAAATCTAAGAAATTTATTGTAAATTGGAGGAAAGAAAGACGAAGAAGGAAGAGAGATAGACATACACAAACCTGGAAAACTTGTGAAATGGATGACTATTGCCGGTGTCGAAGAGGAAAGATGACTTTCATCAGCACCGATAAAGTGGCCGGCGACCAGCTTGGCGGCTAGCAGGGGGCAACAATGGGGAGGATTGAGAGGAAGGTGGAGAGACTAACTGACTGGAGATCATGATTTCAGATTGAGGAAAGGGGGAGAAAGGTTTATTTAATGGCATGTATGTAATTTTATTAAACTTTTGGATAATCTAGTAATTCCAATAAAAAAGTTATTCCCAAAGGCTAATGGGAATAACTGTTTGAAAAAAATTTGTTTAGAGCAAAACAACTATTTCAATTAACTATTTATTAAACACCTGTTAAGCTATTTGACTTGGTAAAAATAACTAAAGTCTTCGTAAAAAGCTTTTTTTGTTTTTGGGGCCAAACAGCTGAATAAAACACCCCCATAGTAATTAAAAAATTAAACTCTGCTTAGTACTACAAAAGTTACCGTATTTCATAATTAGAAGTGCAGTTTTTGGAACTGCATATGGATCCTACAGGAATCATGATATTATAATATTTAATATATAGTTTCTTCCATTACTATTATCAAATATAATTATTAAATATTGCTATATTAAAAAGTATGGATTTTTGTAGATTAATTAATTTGATTATTTTTCAAGGTTCAATTATGATAGATTTATTGATAATTAAATTTAATTTAATGAATGATATTTTAGGAAAATCATTTATAATTCATTTTTGGCGGAGTACATTACAATAGAATACATATGAAAGACATAAAACGGGTAAGCATAGCATAATAGGATTACAATACATAACTTAATAAAGAGGTAGAACCACTAAACCTAGAATAATTTTCTCACACATAAACATAATCGAAAACATCACATCAGTAATAACTCTGACATGATTTTATGAAGTAGAAGAGGAAGCCGCATCTTTTGAGCTTGAACTTTCTTGACCTTGGGCTATTCCAAATTCTTTTCCAAATATCTAGACCACATCTGCTTAAAGTTAAAAATGCATGATGCTATCACGAGCCCGTCTATTGTTTGTAATATACTCATTAAATGGACAACACGGTTAGGTTGAAATACTAGAACTAGGATGTGGGGAAGCTTAGGGTCATCGTACTCAAAGGCATCTTTGCGATTGTATGGATATGTATCTCGTTCGTATTCCGCGATAGTATCCCATGTCATACCAAGTCTTGTTCACCTTAAAATGAACTTCTGGAGTATTTCCCTCAACAAGATCATTAGACAATGGAGACCGATCTAATACATTGATATCATCACATGAGCCTAGAGCATCAAAATATGCATGTCATATCCAGAGGTTAGCTGAAGTTACCACTTTAAGTTCTATAGTGGCCTTGCCTTTAAACTTAATGTAGATTTTATGTTTAGTTTTAAAAAACTTTTTACTTGCAAGTGCACAAGATCAATTATAGACTAGCAAGTATGGAGGTGTCGATCCCATGAGGAACAATAGCTATTTTAAATTTTAATTTTTCCAACTACAAGTGAGGAGTTCAAGTATCAAAATGAATTAAAGAAACAAAAGAAGACAAATGAGCTAAGAAAATAGAAAGAAATCAAATAAGAGAAAGATCCACGAGTTTGAATTTTACCAATTACATAAATATTGAATTACTAACTCAAATGAGAGTTTAATTAGTCTCTTCTTCAACTTAAGCTGTAAACATTAGGCCATAAATTAAAAAAGATAAATTATAATTATCAAGTGATATTATTTATCCACTGGTTAGTATGAATCATTCTTTTTATACATAACTCATCTAATTTCTAGCATAAATTGTTCAATTTTAACAATTATAGTTTTAAGCCCAATCACATAACATCATATTAGCCTACAAGGTCTAATATTCATTTGAGATAATAAATTAAACTATTGTAATCAACTTGAATAAACAATAGTATTAAGATACATGAATAGGTTAATTTCAAATATAACTCAAAATTATGCAATGTAAGAGATAAAAATAACCCCGAAAGAAATTAATAATCAGTATTATTAATCAAGGATCCATCCTAATTTTAGAAGAGCAACTAAGCCAGCCATAGTTAGTGAAAACACCATCAAAGTTGGTCTAATCATACTCTGAATATTAGTATATTTCACTTTCTTTGTCCAAACTTTAGCATCCAATTACTTAAAATGATATGATTAAGCACAACCTTCCTAATTTGACTCATAAATGAGATGAGAAGAGAAGATAAAAATAGCCAATAAAACTTATTTCCTTCTAAACTCCTCAACCCAAATGCTTTTGTCTTACAAAAGACTTTCTCTAAAAATTAAAAGATAGAAGATGAGATATAGAAGAATGCTTGGATGCTTGGATGAGTGGATGAATGATTCTTGACGTGGATTTGACCCTTTCCATAGTGAAAATTCAACATCTCTTGATGTCAAAAAATTAATGAGAAATTAATTTTAATTAATTTCGTGGTTGTTATATTGCATGAGACACGGCTAGTCTTTAGTGAAAAATTAATCAAGATTAATTAGTTTTGACTAGGTTATCTTGAGCTTGCTCACACTTGGCTGCTAGGAGCTATCAGAGCTGGGTGCACACGATAGGCCACGAATTGCTGCAAGAGAATAGACCCACGGTGAGAGGAGAGAGGAAGAGTTGCTAGGTTTAGACACTGATGCGGGCAGTTAGGCCATGAAATAGGCCCATTCGGGCAAGAGCAGAGTTGTGGTAAACAGCATGAAGGCATGCATTGGGTCGAGCCTCAGGCATTTTTGGACCAAGTTACTGGAGTGTGGAGTGATTGGAGGTGGGCCTAATAGCGAGGAGGGAAAGAGAGAGGTAGAGGATGGGATGGAGCTGATGGGCCAGCATGCTGGTGGGCAACTATGCCAAAGCACTGGCCCATCATGAAAGCAGGCCCACGCGTAGAGCATAGGCCCAAATGGGCTGGTCCCTTTTTCTTGTTTTGTTGTTTTTTAAATAGTTGCTGCTAGGCTAGAATCTCTGGACTTGAAGAAAACTGACCAACTTTATCAATTTTGTTCTTAAATCTGTATTTCTTTTTACTTGGAAATCATAAAAATATGCATTATTTACTTTTAAAAAATATATTTCAAAGACTTAAAGTAGGTAAAATGAAGGATACAATTACATATAAAATATGAATTATCAACTCCTCCACGCCAAAACTTTGCTAGTCCTTGAGCAAAACATAACAAGAATGCATATATTCATGCAACTCATCAAATAGAAAAAGATTGGGGAAGAAATCAAATATCCAACTATACTTGTCCACTCAAAATCATATGGATTTATTCACTACCAACCTATAACCCATCATTAAACATTTCTAACGTCAACTAAGTCAACAGGACAAGACTTAAGCAAATTAAGTATACAATGAAATCATGTAGCAAACCGTAAGTGTAAAATTTCACCCCACATAACAAAAAGTACAAGAGCACATTTGAAATCATGTCCCCAGTGCCAAATCAATTTATTAGTCCTTTTCCTTTTTTTTCGTCTTTTCAAACATCACTTGATTCCATATTTTTTCTTGAGCGGATAAGGATATGAACAAAGATAACAATCAGATAAGCACTTAGTACATATTTACACAATTGAAAATATGAATAAAGATAGAACCTCAACATAAGTACCAAAATCAAAACTTAATTAATTCAATTCATTTTATTTGTTGATTGAAAGTCAATGGGGCACTCATGAGTTTTTAATTACTCATAATGACGTTGAATACATCTCAAACTCAAAACTGGTTACATAGTGGCATTAGTACAGCAAACTTTTTGGCCTTCAACTAGTTAAAATTAGAAATAATCTCTAATAAGTATGAGTCACATGAATCAAATCCACATAAGACTAGAACATGCATAATCAGAACACTGAAACTCTTCCCAAAATCAAATTCGCCCAAAGATTTTCAAGTTAATTTCTCCTCAAAATTTTCCATTTGCCTCCCCCCTCCGCACCTAATCCTTACATTGTCCGCAATTTAAAAGACAAAAATGAAGAGAGAAATGGAGAAAAGAGCAATACAACTTGATAGTATAAGGAAAACATTCTTGATATGCCCAAAAAGCCAACTCCATTGATACTTTCAAAACCATCACCAACCACAAAAACCAAAAACCAAGTGAAGAATCATACTCTAAGGCACAAACACAACTTGATCAAAAAGAAAAACAAAGAAAAAAAAAATCTCAAACTCACCTAAAAAGATTGGGTTGCCTCTCAACAAGCTCTAAGTTTTATGTCTTCAGCCAACAAGGTCTCACCCACTAATTATAGTAAACTGGATCCACTAGATTGTCAGACTCAATTAAACCAGTCTGAATGCCATTAGTCACAACAAGTTTCGGACATTGACCATTAACCATAAGAACTCGACCGTGGGGATCCAAAACTTGGACTACCCCGAAAGGAAACATTATTGGATAATAAAAGAAAAAGTCCCATCTAGATCTCAACTTGCCAGGAAACAACTTAAGCTTAGAATTAAAAAGCCAATCCTTTTGATTAGGTATTATGAAAAGTTTTGATTTTAACTTTATGAATCCTAGCATTCTCATAGGCTTTATTTTGGAATTCATCCAATTCATTCAATTAAAGCCTATAGGCAGAACTTACTTGTCTTATATCAAAATTAAAAGCTTTAATAGCCCAATAACCACAATTTTCTAATTTAATTGGCAAGTGACAAGCCTTATCGAAAAGAAGCCTGTAAGAAGACATCCCTATGAGAGTTGTATAAGCAGTACGATAAGCCCAAAGAGCATCACGCAATCTCAAAACCTAGTCCTTTCTATCAAGTCAAACCATTTTCTCAAGTAGAGATTTAATCTCACGATTAAACATCTCAACTTAACCACTAGTCTGAGGGTGATAGGGGGTAGTTACTTTGTGAGTCACACAATAGTTTCTAAACAAAGCCTCAAAAGACCGGTGACGAAAGTAACCTCCATCACTAATAAGAGCTCTACGGTTCCTTATCGCCAGAATACGTGCTCTTTCAGAACTTCACCACAACCTTGTAGTCATTGGTCTAGAAGCTAGAGCTTCCACCCACTTTGACACATAATTAACAGCAACCAATATGTACACAAAGCCAAAAGAGAGGGGAAAGGGGGGCATGAAATTAATGCCCCATACATCAAATATCTCAACAATCAGAATAGGGAAAAATGACGTCATATCATCAAGGGATAGGGCACTCATATGTGGACAATTCTCACAAGCAAGACAAAAATGGTAAGCATCACAAAACAGAGTGGGCCAGGAGAACCCACTTTGTAGGTCCTTAGTAACTGTCTTAGGACCTCTACAATGACCATCACAAGCATAAGAGTGATAAAATGTCAGAATACTATGAATTTCACTCTCAGCGACACACCAACGAGCCACTTGGTTAGGATAATGTTTAAAAAGATAAAGGTCTTCTCAATCGCAATGCCTTGCTTATGAAAAGAACCTATCTTTTTCTTGTTTGAACCAGTGAGGAGGAATCTTTCTTGTGGCAAGATAATTCACAATATGAGCAAACTAAGGGAGAGGGGAACATGACACAGCAAACAGTTGCACATCAAAAAAATCATTAGAAAATCTAACTAAGTCATCAGTATACTTAGTAAAGATTCCCGACATGTGGTCTACAAATGAATTTTCAGAACCTTTCCTACATGCTATTTCAATATAAAACTCTTGGAATAACAAAATCCATTTAATGAGTCTAAGTTTGATGTCATTTATGGCTAATGAGTGTTTTAATGCAGCATGATTGGTAAATACAATCACTTTTGAACACAGAAGGTGCGGATGGAATTTATCAACTGCAAATACTATAGCTAGCAACTCTTTTTCAGTAGTTGAATACTTCTTTTGAGCATCAATTAGGGCTCTATTAGCACAGTGTATGACATGAGGCATTCTATTCATCCTTTGCCTCAAAATAACCCTAATAACAAAATAAGATGCATCAGACATAATCTCAAAAGGAAAGGAAAAATTACAAGGATGCACAACGGGGACTGACACCAATGAAGATCAAAGCTTTTCAAAAGCTTTTACACAAGACTCATCAATCACAAAAGGAGCATCTTTAGTAAGGAGATTAGCAAGCGGCTTGACCACTTTGCTAAAATCCTTAAAAATCTCCTATAGAAACCAGCATAACCAAGGAATGAACCAACTTGCTTCACAAAAGAAGGAACATGCAAATTAGAAATCAAATCAACCTTCGCTTTATCAACCTTAATCCCTAACACAATTCCTTCTTGCACCATGAAGTGACTCTTTTTTCAACTCAAGGCTAGAATCACTTCTTCACATCTTTTCAACACAGTGGACAAATTAGCAAGACACACATCAAAAGAAGAACAAAAAAATACAGAAATCATCCATAAACACCTTCATGAATTTATTAATATAATCAAAAAATATGGCCATCATGCATCTTTGAAATGTGAAAGGTGCACTACACAACCCAAAATGCATCATCTGATAGGCAAATGTACCCGATTTTATATGTAAAAGTCATTTTCTCTTGGTCCTTAGGATAAACAAGTATTTAGTTGGAACTGGAATATCCATCTAGAAAACCATAGAAACTTTATCTAGCTAATTTTTTCAAAATTTGATTAATGAAGGGGAGATAGAAATGGTCTTTTCTAGTTTCAGCTTTCTGTAATCAATGGACACCCTCCATTCCGTGGTCTGTCTAGTATGAATTAGTTCACCTTCATTATTTTCAACCATAGTTATGCTAGACTTCTTAGGGACTAGTTGAACTAGATTGACCCATTGAATATTAGAAATGGGATAGATGATGTATGCATTTAAAAGCTTTACCACCTCTTTCTGAATAACTTCTTTCGTGTTAGGATTTACTCCATATTGTATTTGCCTAACAGGTTTAGCATCGTCATCGAAGTGAATTCTACACATGAAAATAGTGGGATTAATCCCTTTCAATCCAGCAACCGACCACCTAATAGCGCCCTTATGATCAGGCAAGACACGAATAGGGATGGGTGTGGGGTGGGTACGGGGCGGGTGGAGTTATACCAGCACCCATACCCATTTTCAGAAGTCATCCCCATACCCATTCCCATGCCCATCGGATTTTCAAAATCTATCCCTAAACCCATTCCCATTGGGTATTTCGGGTTTTATTCGGGCATATACATATATTACAATATAACACCCATTGGATACGATAATTTTTTTTACCTAAAGAAATTCATAAAACTAAATTCAATTAGGCAAAATGTTTTAAATAAAGACAATACCCATTGGATTCAATAGTTCATACTTAGCTCATAAATAAAAAATTGCATTCTAAAAATGATTGAAATGAGAGAGTAAGGTACATAACCAATGAGCTATAATTTTAAGTTTGTGAGTCGTGAGTCACAAGACTTTGTGTATTGGCATAGTAAATGAGCGACATAAATGGATGTATTGCATAGTTGGGGATGGATTATGATGTGGAGTTTTTTTAAACAAATTACCAACGTTTAAAGCTCAAAACTCTACTCAACAATTTATTTACCCCCAAAAAAATTTGGGTACGGGGCGGGTATGTGTATGGGTCGGTGATGCTCATGCCCGTACCCGTACCCATACCCATACCCGTTTTTTAAGTGTACCCACCCCATACCCATTTTTTCCAATTTTTCGTATCCATACCTCTTATAAATGGGGTGGGTTCGGGGCGAGTTTTCGAGTTCGGGTACAACTCCCATCCTTAGAGACGAATCAATTCTTTCTCTTAATCATAAGACAAAAGAGAAGAGATGATGACAGGTGGGGTCTCTGTGGGGCCTAAAAACACACACTTGAGCAAATCAGAGAGAGGTCTCAACTTAAGTTTTGGTGGGGGCACAATAGAAGATGGCATAGGAGAACTTGCCAAAGGGGGAAGAGGTTCATAAGTGGACACCCAAGGGGAAGACTCAAGATGAGAAGTGGAGTTAAGAGTAGAATCCATCTCATCTATTGTACTTCCTAGTCAAACAATCTCAAATGCCCATGGGAAAGACAGGTTCTCAAGGGATCATTGCTCAGAATAGCAAGTGAAGCTTCTTCAATCATTTCATTAACCACAGTAATAAAGAAGCATTTAGATTCATCTTCAAACATAGGTTGAGAAGAAGCTTTAAAAATATTAAGCCTAACCCTCGTGGTCATAGCCAAGACATCCATTACTCCCGACCTACAGCTAATGGTGGGATTTGCTGTGGTTTGGAAGAGATGTCCTAAAATAAGAGGGATTTGCTTAGAAGCATGGCTAGGGTCCATGTCAAATATAGCAAAGTCAACAAGAAAGAATCTTTTATCAAATTAAACCAAGACATCATTTATCCAAACCCTAAGAGTCTTTATTGACCTATCAGCAAATTGAAGGGTACAATTAGAATGTTCCAATTCACCTAATTTCAACTCTAAGTGAATATAATATGGTATCAAATTAACACTAGAACCTAAATCCCAAAGTGCCATTTCAAGCATATGATTACCAATATACCAGAAAATAATAGGAGTATAGTGTCAAATTTTAAAATTGAGCACACTTGTTCATGTAGAAGGACCTTTTTATATCTATCATTTGGATTTTCTTTTAAAAGTGCACATGTCTTTAAGGAACTTAGCATAACCTAGAAACTATCTAATCACTTCTAAAAGAAGAAAATTGACCCTTAACTTGCTTAAAGGCCTTTAGAATGTCATATCTCCTTTTGTCTTTCTTAGTAGGGAATGCTGCATCCAAAGCTTGAGGGTAAGGAACCCTTGGCTTATATGTCACAGTGGGGTCAGACACAGCAAGGAAAGGGGATGGACCAATTTTTCTTTTCAGTTTCAAGATCACTCTCAGTGGTCTTAAGTCTTTCCTCTTTACCATGTTTCTTTTCACTTGCCTTATTATCTACTTATTTACCATTTCTTAGAACCATTACAGATTTTAATTGTTCAAATTGTTGGTCTTAAGGTTTCTGTATGGGATGACCTAGAAGTTTTCCTTCTTCTCTTTTACCTACAATTATGGCTAGTTGCACATGTTGGTTTCTAACTTAGCTATAGATTATGAGTGAGAGTCAGCAATATGCATTTTAGACTCAATCTCTTGGATCTTAGAATCAACTTTTTGCATAGCAGAAGTCAAGGCAAGAGCAGAAATTACTTTGTCTATATCACAGCTCCTAGATGAAGCTTGATGAGGAGGAGGAGGAGTATATATCTGATTTTGGAAACTATGAGGGGTAGGTATGCTAGACTGAATTTGAGGATTCTCAACATTTTAAGACCTCCATAAACAATTAGGATACCATGGTTATAAGTATTAGAATAATGATTATTAGATGGAGGAAATCGTTGGGTAGCATTCACTTTTTCAGTCATACAGTTAGACTTACCAACACAAGGACAATCAACATAAGTAGGCGTGGAATTAGTACAAATCGAACACACATATATTGCATAGAAGGTGCATTAGACACTTTGTTCTTGAACAACAATTGATCAGATTTCTTAGTTAGAGCATTAACTTTACTAGAAACGTTAATTGAATGTGAAACCTCATAAATCCCCCTTTGCTTCCTTATTGTCCAGGTAGATCATAATGTGAGGAAGTAGCATGCAAGTATAAATTTTCACTCAAATGTTCAAACAATTCTCAAGCTTCTTCGGAAGTCTTATATAAGAAACTATCACTATATGAGGCATCAACCTTCTGCTATTGTGCTCATCTACGTTAGAATTAAAACTCTGGACGAGTTGCCACATAGAGAGCTCATGGTGAGGATAACTTCGTAACACCTCTTTAAACCTTTCCAAACTTTCATACAGTTGTTCATTTTTATTTTGTGAGAAAGTGGTTAGAGCATGTCTTAAGTCAATTAATTTACCAATAGAGAAAAACTTTTTCAAGAATTCATTTTGCATATGATCCCAATTGATGATATTTATCTTAGTATCCAACCAAGCCTTACTTTTATCTTTCAAAAGGAAACGAAAACGACGTAAACAAAGAGCATCAGTAGAGATATTATTTAAGAAGACAATGGAACATATCTCTAAAAATGCATTAACATGCTTAAAGAGATTTTCAGACTCTAGCCTATAAAAGGACGAAATCATTTGGATGAGAGAATGCTTAATCTCAAATGGCCCCATTGTAGTGGGTATACGGGTACTCATAGGTGAGTCATAAGTTGCTTAGGTGGGGTTTATTCTTTAGCCATCTTTTTCTTAGATTCACATTTCTTAGCTCTTATTCTACTAAGAGAACGTTCAATTTCAAGATTCAAGATCTAAGAATAAAGAACACCTCCCATATACATACCTACAGATAATCAAGAGAATAGTATGAAATCACCACCACAATAACAGCCAAACGAAACAAGAAGAAAAGGAAAAAAAATAACTAAATAAAAAGAAAAATAAAAGAAAGATCTTAAAAAAATAAAAGAAAAAGAAAGAAAAGAAAATAAATGAAATAAAAAGGAGGAGATAGTTAGATTAAATAAAATAAACAAAATAACATAAATAAAATAGTTAGATTAGATTAGATTAGATTAGGACAGAATGGGAAAAATAGTTAGATTAGAAGGAAATACGGAAAACAAAATAAAATGGTTAGATTAGCAGGGAATGGGGAATAAAATAAAATCGAAAAAAAGGCATGGGGGTTGAGAGTAAAGAAAAAGACTAAAATTGTTAGATTAGCAGGAAATAGGGGAAAAATAAAATAAAAAGAATAAAAGGAAGAGGAACTTCAAAAATCACTATTCGTTCCTCAGCAACAGCACCAAAAACTTGATGTAGATTTTATGTTTAGTTTTAAAAGCCTATTTACTTGTAAGTGCACAAGATCAATTGTAAACTAGTGAGTATAAAATGTCGATCCCACGAAGAATAATAGTGATTTTAAATTTTAGCTTTTCCAACTATAAAGAATAATTCAAATGAGGAGAAGAAGCAAAAGAAGACAAATGAGTCAATAAAACAGAGAGAAATCAAATGAGAGAAAGATTTAGGACTTTAGATTTTAGCCGTGATACAAATATTAAATTACCAACTATTGATTTAGAGAGTACACAACCACAAGAGGGGGGTGAATTGTGGTGTCCGATTTTCGCAAGTTGCTGGCAAACAGTCTTGCAACGGGCTTTAGCATTAAATTAGGCCGCGCACGCCTCGAAAGATGTTTTAGCAATTCCCAACTAGTTGCACATATTTGACAAACAAGAGGCGTACCTGTTTCTGATGCTTGTTCTTGAGGTTACTTGCTAGGTAACATGGGACAATAAGGGCAATCTCATTAGACCTCAACGAGTGTCAGCAGGTTGCATACCTCACATATGCTACACATAGCACAGAAGTTGATTGCAAACAAAAATTTAATATGTTGTACCCATAGCATTTTAAATTTTGCCAACAGGGAGAGAGAACAGGATGGTCAGGTTGTTTTAATTAAACCTAGTTCGAGTCTATTCCTTTCAAATTGTTCTCTACTCAATGCCTTTGTGAATATATCAGCAATTTGATTTTCAGTGGCACAAAAATTCATTGAGATCACTCCTTTTTCAACATTGTCTCTTAAAAAATGATGACAAATGTCAATATGTTTTGTTCTTTTGTGTTGACATGGATTTTTGGCAATGTTAATTGCACTTGTATTGTCACAATAAATAGGAATGCATCCTATGTCAACACAAAAATCCTTGAGTTGTTGCCTTATCCATAATAACTGAGCACAACAGGATGCAGCTGCCACGTATTCAGCTTCTACTGTGGACAAGACAACAAGAGTTGTTTCTTGGTTGCCCAAGATACCAAACAAGGTCCAAGAAAGTGAGCCATACCTGAGGTGCTTTTTCTATCAACCAAGAACCCTGCATAATCAGCATCAGCATACCCAACAAGATCAAAGTTGCAACCTCTAGGATACCATAAGGTTAGATCAGGTGTATGTTTTAAGTATCTTAAAATCCTTTTTACAGCTTTAAGATGAGTTTCTTTAGGGTTAGACTGAAAACGTGCACATAGACCAACACTGAAAACAATGTCAGGTCTACTAGCCGTTAGGTATAGGAGTGACCCTATCATGCCCCTATAGGATTTCTCCTCAACTGAGGGACTACCATCATCCATTACCAACCTGGTTGAGGGAGAGATGGGAGTATCAATGGACTTGGCCGACTCCATCCTAAAACGCTTAAGTAACTATTTGATATACTTTTGTTGATGGATCATGGTGCCGTTTGAAGTTTGCTTGATTTGCAAGCCTAGAAAGAAATTAAGCTCGCCCATCATGCTCATTTCAAACTCACTCCTCATCATTTTTGAAAATTCATTACACAAATCATGATGAGTTGCACCAAATATGATGTCATCGACATATACTTGGACAATCAACAAATGCTCCCCCTTAGATTTTAGAAACAAGGTATTGTCTACCTTGCCTCTTGTAAAATCATTTTCCAATAAAAAACTTGACAACCGCTCATACCAAGCTCTAGGGGCTTGTTTCAAACCATAAAGTGCTTTGTCAAGTTTGAAAATATGGTTAGGAAATTCATCACTTTCAAAACCGGGGGGTTGTTTGACATACACTTCTTCTTTGAGGTACCCATTTAAAAATGCACTTTTGACATCTATTTGATACAACTTGATCTCCATATGGGCTGCAAATGCTATCAAGATTCGAATGGCCTCCATCCTTGTAACAGGTGCAAAGGTTTCTTTATAATCAATTCCCTTTTCTTGGTTGTAGCCTTGAACCACCAGCCGGGCCTTGTTCCTAGTGATCGTTCCGCACTCATCCAGCTTGTTACGGAACACCCACTTGGTTCCAATGATTGTTCTATCCTCTGGCCGTGGCACAAGGTGCCATACCTTGTTCCTTTCGAATTGATGTAGTTCTTCTTGCATAGCTGTGATCCAATCTGAATCTGCAAGGGCTTTATTAATATTCTTAGGCTCAATTTTTGAGAGAAAAGCATTGAAAGCACAAAAATTTTTGAGTCTAGATCTAGTTTGAACTCCTGCATTAATATCAGACAAAATTTGATCAAAAGGATGTGAACTTTGGTATTTTCATGATCGTGGTGAAAGTGGGTTCACAGACTCGCTCTCCATCCTAGCTGGAATACTCAGTGAAACTGGTTCAGAACCTGTTCTCGAGCCTGTTTTGGAGCTTGTTCCTGGATTTATCCCTGAAGGATTCGGCTGGTGTTGTCCCAAACAGGGTTCCACCCTGTTTCCCCCTATTTGGTTCACACCTTGCTTACCTTCCTGAAGAACAGCCTCAGGCCTTGCTCCCTCCGATTGATTCTTACCTTGTTCACCTTGAAGCGGCACATCTTTTCTAACAAGACCTAGTTCGAAGTCTTCTTCCTGTGCATCATTCTCGCCTAGAGAGTTAGTTTCATCAAAAAGCACATGCACACTTTCCTCAACACACAAGGTTCTTTTATTAAACACTTTGTATGCCTTACTATGCGAGGAGTAACCAAGGAATATTGCTTCATCACTCCTTGGATCAAATTTCCCTAAGGCATCCTTTCTATTATTATGCACAAAACATTTACAACCAAAAACTCTCAAATGCATAATATTAGGTTTTCTTCCCTTGAAAAGTTCATAAGGAGTTTTGTTAAGAATAGGTCTAATCATGCATCTATTTATAATGTAACATGATGTATTCAAAGCTTTAGCCCAAAAGTTTCTAGGAAGACCACTAGCAACAAGCATTGTTCTAGTCATGTCCTCTAGAGTGCGATTTTTGCGTTCTACCACCCCGTTCTGTTGGGGTGTTCTTGGAGTTGAAAAATTATGATCAACACCATGCTCATTACAATAATCAATAAAGCTCGAATTTTCAAATTCTGTACCATGGTCAGACCTTAGGCATACCAAAGAGTGTCCTACCCTCTTTTCAGTCTTTTTAATGAAAGCAAGAAATTTTTTAAAAGTTTCATCTTTAGAAGCCAAAAACAGGGTCCAAGTGAAACGAGAGTAGTCATCCACTATCACAAGCACATACCTCTTACCACCTCTGCTCATGATCCTCATTGGACCACATATATCCATATGTATCAATTCAATAGGTCGAGTAGTACTTACACACCTTTTAGATTTAAATGAATTTCTGACTTGTTTGCCTTTGGCACATGCATCACATACCTTGTCATCATTGAATTTGATGGAAGGTAAGCCAACCACTAAGTCTTTGGTTACAAGTTTGTTCAACAGTAAGTAACTTGCATAACCTAGTCTTTTGTGCCAAAGCATAACATCATCATTTAAAGCACTCAAACAAGTCAAATTATTTTGGGGAAGAGTAGAAATACACACTTTATAAACATTTTTGTGTCGCTTCCCCCTCAACACAACATCTCCTGTGTTCATATTTACAACCAAGTAACGTGTTGGAGAGAACACTACTAGGTTGTCTTTGTCACACAGTTGGGACACACTTAGCAAGTTGTGTTTTAATCCATCCATAAAATAAACATTGTCAATTGAATGGGAGAGTGACTCACCTATCTTACCTATACCGACAATTGTCCCGGATTTGCCGTTTCCAAATGCCACACTCCCTCCTTCTGAAGCTGTAAGTGAGAGAAAATTAGATTTTTCACCAGTCATATGCCTCGAACACCCACTGTCAACATACCACAGCTGCTTGTTCCCTAGGTTGTTCCCTGCGCTGTTTGCTGGGTTGTTTGCTGGGTGGTTTTCTCTCACTTCAGCCTGCAAAACAGATCATAGGTTAGTTTTGGGAACCCAGATCCACTTGGGTCCCATTCTTTTAGACATACAAATCTCATCTTTCCTAACCCATATTTGTTTTACATAAGCTGTGTTCCTTTTAATGGCATACTTTCTCGAGGGACAAGTATAACGATAATGACCCGTTTTACCACAGTGATAACATCCAATGTTCTCAGATAATCCTATGTATTTTCTATTCACTGGGTAGGTCATCTTAGGCACAAAACCTAGTCCTCTTCTATTTCGACTATGATGTGTGTTTAACCATTCAAGCGCCCTTGAGGACCTGTTCCAGAGCTTGTTTGTGACAAGGTCTAATTCCATTTGTTTTATTTTCTCAAGCAAGTTTTTGTTTTCTTCCAGCAAAGATTCGACCTTTCCTTTTAAGTCAAGAGATTCCTTTTCTAGCTCAGTCAGATTAATGGAACAAGTCTCTTCTTTCATGAGTAGAGTCTCTTTAAGCACATTAATGTTTTCATGCAAGGCAAGTGTCTCTTTGTCAACTTCAAGTTTTTCCAATTTAAGAGTTTCATTTTCAAGTTCTAGGTCACGAACATCCCTTTTTAATTCAGTACATATATCCATTATAGAGTACACTAATTCCTCAAGAGTTGATTTATTTAGACCAGGTACCTTGTTCTTGAGTTGAGTAAGACTATCTGCTGATCCATCATCTGAATCAGTGTCACTTCTTGCCATGAGTGCTACATCAGCTTCCTCGGCTTCAGACCTTTCCTCATCCTCGCTTGAATCACCCCAAGCCGCGAGCATAGCTTTTGAGAGTCGTTTCGCTGAGCTGCTTACACCCTGTTTCCTCCCCTGTTTTCTAGGGTGTTCGGGTTCTTGTTCCTCCTTGTGTAGTGGGCAGTTTCTCACAATGTGGTCTAGCTTGCCACACTTGAAGCATCCAGAGAACTGTTCCCGAGAGGTGTTCCTGCCCTTGCCGAAGTCCTTCCGTTTGCTGTTTTCTTTAACTTTCTTGAAGAACTTCTTAAATTTTTGAGTTATCATGGCAATCTCCTCCTCATCAGAATCAGAATCATCTTCTAAGGCCTTTAGTGCAAGACCTCGATCTCTCTTTGTCTCATCTTTTTGCTGAGAATTTTTTCTAAGTTCATACGTTTGGAGATTTCCAATCAGCTCATCTAGGGTGATCTTGTTCATGTCCTTAGCTTCTTGGATGGCCGTGACTTTCGCTTCCCAAGAATGAGGTAAAATTCTTAGGATTTTCCTCACCAATTCTTCGGTGGTGAAGGATTTTCCTAGGGATTTCAACTCATTCGTTATGTGAGTGAAGCGAGTGTACATGTCCATCACACTTTCACGATCATCCATCTCAAACAGCTCATATTTTCTCATAAGCAATTCAATCCGGGATTGCTTTACCTGATTGGTCCCTTCGTGAGCTATTTGCAAAGCATCCCAGATTTCCTTGGCCGACTCACATTCAGATATGCGAGTATATTCATCAGGACCTAGGCCGAAATATAGAAGTTTCTTGGCTTTGGCATTCTTCTCCATCATTTTGTAATCTTCAGTATTGAATTCTTTAGGCTCCTTGGGGAATGACTTTCCATCTTCAGTTATTTTCTTAGGGATGAGTGGTCCATTCTTGATGAGCATCCACAACTCATAGTCCTCGGCTTGGATGTAGTTTTCCATCCTATTCTTCCACCAACCATAGTGTTGGCCATTGAAGTATGATGGTCGAGTTATGGATTGACCTTCCAGCATGCCTTGTGGGGTACTCATCTTCAAGGATCTCTCAAGGTGTTAGCCTTTCAAAGGAGAACCTGCTCTGATACCACTTGGTGATTTAGAGAGTACACAACCACAAGAGGGGGGGTGAATTGTGGTGTCCGATTTTCGCACGTTGCTGGCAAACAGTCTTAGACCCTGCTCGCACAGGTTATTTCTGAGATAAGCAGAACCGAAAATCCAACAAAATTGAATGCAGAAATAATGGACACAGGATTTTTATGTGGAAAACACCTCTAGTCCAACTGAGGTAAAAAACCACGACCTACCTCGTATAGGATTTAAACACTTCACTAAACGGGCTAATCACGTTACAATAGTAACACACCTTGTTACAAATTGCAACCCACGTAACCGTCCTCCCTAAGACAGGTTACCCCACGTCCAAAATCCCCTTGATTTGGACACAGACTCAACTCACTTTTGTGAAAGAAGAATATAAAGAAAAACACCCTATTACAATGCTTCTCAACTAAGCTAATATAGGGTACAATGAAGTCCTAGTATGCCAACTTTGAAAGCTCAAATAACTCACTTACTAGACACGGTTTTCTTTTGAAACTTTTAAGCTCATGAACACTGAATTTTTGTCTTTGAAAACCGATGCTTCTAATGTTCTAAGAAGCGTCTTTATATAGTGCTTGGAAAAACAATTCCTCAAATTTTTGGAAACTAAAATTCCTAAAGAGTATAGAATTCTTTAGCCACAAGGGATGAGGAAACATGAGCTGGAAATACTTCCTAACCCGTGTGCATAAGGTGGTGATTCTCAGCAACTAGCCCATGTTTTTCTCAACAACCTTATCCACTTGCCAAAACTTGGATATTCTTTTTATTTAAAAAGATTTTGCAAATCCCCTTAGATTTTAATAACCGTTTTTAGGGTAAGGGGTAAGATACTCCATAGAAAAATCTTTCTTGCAAATCTTGGAGAGGCTGCTCAAAATCCAAAAGATAAAAACATGAAAAATTGTTTTTTCGCAGCTTATTCTGGGAACACCCTGAGCGTCCTGTTTCCAGAATTGTTTCGAAAGGTGATCTGAAATATTTTCCAAAAAAAGCAAAACCGTTTCAAGTAAGTGGTAAGTTAAGACTTTCTGATTGGCATATTAACAAGAGTCTAAAAATATAAAACCAAATTAAATCAAGACATCTTGTTGTAACCACTAGTAATCTTGTAGAAGGACGAATTTGCTGCAAACACTTCACAGAATCTGTTTATCATAGCTGCACTTATATCCTGTGCTTCAAACACTTCGCAGAACCTGTTCTTCACGGCTGTTCTTGTATCGCTGACTTGAGTACTTGTTCTTGATAATCCATTAGTCAAGCAGTTTTAAGACTTGAGAACAGCAGTAAGGATCTGTTTAGAAAGCCTGTTTGGCGCAACAACAACACTTGAATTTGTTATCATCAAAACCTTATACATTCTAACACCAACCCAAATGAGGGTTCAATTAGTCTCCTGTTCAACCTAAGCTACAAGTAGTAGGGTATAAATAAAAAAGATAAATTATAACTATCGAGTGGTATTATTTATCTAATAGTTAGCATGAATAATGATTTTTAGACATAACTAATCTAATTTCTAGCATAAATCATTCAATTTTAATAATTATAATTTTAAGCCCAATTGCATAACATCATGTTAGCCTACAAGGTCTAATATTCATTTGAGATAGTAAATTAAGCTGTTGTAATCAACTTGAATGAACAATGGTATTAAGATGCATGAATGGGTTAGTTTCAAATATAAACTCAAAATTATGGAATGTAAGAGACAAAAATAACCCTGAAAGAAATTAATAATCAACATTATTAATCAAGAATCCATCCTAATTCTAGAAGAGCAACTTAGCCAGCCATAGCTAATAAAAAAACCATGAAAGTTGGTCTAACCATACTCTCAATATTGACATATTTTACTTTCTTTGTCCAAACTTTAGTACTCAATTACACAAAAAAGATATAATTAAGCACAGCCTCTCCAATTTGACTCACAAATGAGAAGAGAAAAAAAGAGAAAAATAGCCGACAAAGCTTATGTACTTTTAAACTCCTCAATCCAAATGATTTTGTCTTACAAAATTCTCTCTCTGAAAATTAAAAGATGGAAGATGAGAGAATGGAAGAATATTTGGATGCTTGGATGAGTGGATGAATGATTCTTGGTGTGGATTTGACCCCTTTTATAGTGGAAATTCAACATCTCTTGGTGCTCAAAAATTAATGAAAAATTAATTTCAATCAATTTCTTGGCGGCTACATTGCATGAGACAAGGCTAGTCTTTAGTTAAAAATTAATCAAGATTAATTGGCTTTGACTAGGTTAGCTTGGGCTTGCTCCCACTCGGCTGCTAGGAGTTATTGGAGCTAGGTGCACACATTGGGCCGCGAATTACTGCAAAAGAACAGGCCCAAGGTGAGAGGAGAGAGGAAGAACTGCTAGGTTTGGGCACTGATGCGGGTTGTTGGGCGATGAAATAGGCCTATTTGGGCAAGGGAAGGCATGAGAAGAGGAGCAAACCTGTGCTGAATAGCATGGGGCATGTACTGGGCCGAGCTAAGGCATTTCTAGGCCAGGATGCTAGATTCGCTAGGTTTGGAGTGGCTAGAGGCAAGCCTAATAGCGAGGAGGGAAAGAGAGAGATAGAGGCTAGGATGGAGTTGATGGGCCAGCATGCTGGTGAGCGACTAGGCCAGAGCACAGGCCTACGATGACAGCAGGCCCATGCATAAAGTGCATGCCCAAATGGGCTGGTCCCCCTTTTTTTTTTGTTTTTTTAGTTGCTGCTAGGCTTGAATGTCTGGGCTTGAGGAAAACAGTCAACTTTGTTAATTTTGTTCTCAAATTTGTATTTTTTCTCACCTAAAAAAAATATGCATCATTTACTCATACAAATTTATTTCAAAGACTGAAAAGTAATAAAATGAAGGATAAAATTACATATAAAATGTGAATTTTCAAAACCCTCAAGATACTAGCCCTTCCAAGCAATTGGACAATTTTTTCACTCTCAGTTTATGCAATCTGAGCTTCCCATCATACTCGGGAATCCATGCCTTCCCTATCTGAAACAAATGTTTAACATCGTTTGTAGTTTGTCATATCAAATAGAAATTACCAAACAACACATTCACATCTTGCATAAATCTCAGGAGGCAATCATATGCATTGGATTCACCTATTTGCATGTAGTCACCTACGATATGATCAGTGACTCTATAAGTTAACATGCAAATGGCAGTAGTATACTTCTGTACGGACATAACCCAACTCTACTTGCACAATCAAAGCTCAAAGTGAAATATAGGCCATGATTGGTAGGGGCCTCAATTACACGTAGGAATATGTGCCTTCTCATCTGAGATTGACATCAGAATTAAGCATTAGTATACATTAGATTGTCAGAGAAATAATCATTAAATAATCTTTGGTGTCCTTCTGCATGCCCCTGTCAATTGTTATCCTTCAATGCATAGATGTTTGAGATTGTCATCTCCTTTGCAACTCCATGAGGATAATTGAGTCTTTCTTGATAAATATTTGGGACACATTGCCCAACCAGCTTGTCTTTGAGATGAATTTAATGGGCTTGATTTGCCTAAAGTACTCAGATTTGATTGATTGTGATTAGGTGTAACACCTCAATCCCTAATTACCTAGCTATCTTAACCTAATCGTTTATTGTTTATTATTGAAGTGGAAGTCTCTATTGATCGGAAGCATTATTGCTATCATGTAATAGACAAGGCTACCTGGAGCTACTTGTCATCTTTTAATTGTTCCTTCAATCACTAAGTCTACCAAAATTAGGAATAGGAAAGTGCATTCATGAAACTATATAGTTTACAATATGATTTACAAGTTAGTTAGGGGTTTATCAACACCCACTATTAAGCAAACTTATCCAAAAGTTCATACAGGCGCTATGTCTTCCGTACAACTTTTGGTCCCATGCTAGTTTGGAAATCATTGTGAGTGTTTAGAGAGCCAGCCCTCAATAAAAGTACCAAGTTCCTCTTCTACTTCTTGCTGTCTTTTGCCTTGCTAGGAGGAAGGCTTTTATTGATGCCCTACCTAAAACAAAAAACACAGAAATATTTCGAGAAGTGAGCTGAAGCCTAGTACGTATACCCTATGATGTAAAATATAATCCGTTTTCAAATTAGTTGAACGCCCACATTTCAAATCATTTTAGTGAGAAAAAGAATATGAGTACAGTTGCTTTATTGGTTATTATCAGAATTTGAAACCCCATATTGTTATCTGTAGCGATGATTGAGATAAGTGTACAGCTCCAAGCTGATCGAAAAACTTGAGTTGAAACTGTCCAGGTAAATTGAGCAGCATAAACCCTAAAGCTTGATAACTAATGGAGGCCACTTAATTAGGTGACTAAACATTATTGCAAACTAATTCATTATATGGATATTATATGAAATTTATATAATTTGAGAAACATATAAGTTTTTAAAGACCACAGGCAATAAGTGTATCTAAGTTTTTGAAATTCATCTTTGCCTTTGGTTGAATGTACATTTATGGTCTGGAATGATGGAAATAACCACATTTCTACTCCAAATGTATAACTTTATGGCTAAAACTTAAAAGAGTAATCCGGTATTTCTTGGTTGTAAAGAAATGTAAATGGATATGTATGTGTTTTAAATTTCGTGATTATACGGTGTATGCCAAATTTGATATGACTGTTGAATTATACGTGAGTTTGTAAGAAAATCTATGAGTTAACATAGATTATAGAGGGAAATTCTCGATTTAAAAGGTGCATTGCTGATACATGCATGATGATAAAATTATATGTTTGGGAGTAACATTTCCATGAAAAATCAAATTTAGCTTTATATGTGTAACCATATAAATTGTGCACATATTAATGGATTAAATTATGGTTATGAACAAGGATATGATATCTTTATCATGTATAAGTTGGAATTTCAATATAACTTCCATTATTTGGTTTTGAAAGTGTACATAAGTTAGAAAGATAATTTCCATAAAAATGGAGAAAATTTTGGTTTTGTGAGTACTACTCTTCTCAATTAATTTATAACCATGTAAATAATCGATGCGAGTTGGACAAAGATTATTTTATGAATATTAGCAACTTTGTAAATATTCTGGGCTCAAATATTTAAGTTATTTGTAATTTTATTTCATGTTTTAACATGTCCACTTCATTGCTTAATGTTGATTTTTTTGGAGGTTTTTTTATTTGGTGCTATTGATTTGTGTTACATAACCAACAGTTTTAGCAAATGGTATGTAATTGTTACATTCTACAGTTTTAGCACAATTTATGCATCAAATTCAAAATATGAAGAATCATACAGAACAAACAAGTAGTAGAGTATCTCTTTTTTTGAGTAAAAAAGTAGGGTATATTATTATTGTATATTAAGTTTCACTAGTGTAGAAGTTCAAAATGAAATGTTTGCTTAAAAAAAAAAAGATATGAGACGAAATGTCTGTACAAAATAGGCTACCATAGCATGTATTGTATAATTTTTTTTTTTGGACAGTGTACATTTGTGATGACATTAATGTTAGGAAATGTAAATGTAATTTTGTGTTTTTGGTAGTTTGATATGGTTTTATTTTGTATCTATATTTATGTTATCTTATGTCTATATTTATCTCTTGTAGTCTTGCTTGTACACCTATATAGAGTGACAATATATCAAACCCTACTCAAGGGAGTTATATCATATTCTAATATGGTATCAGAGCTCATCCTTTAAAAAAAAAAAAAAACACATACACACATAAATGTCTCCTCTTTCATTATAGCGTACTTCTTTATTGTCTTGGTATGGCTTCTCCATTTGATTTTTCTTCTACTAGTCAAAGCGTCCCTAAACCAACCTCTCCTCCAACTAATTCTATTCATCCTACTTATACTATCTCCAACATCAAAACTCATGTTCCACTTACTCTTGATTTCATTAACGTCAAGTATAACTCCTGGCGAGAATTATTTACCGTCACTACCATTAGCTATTATGCTTTTAGGCATCTTGATGGTAGCTCCACTTCTAATGGTGACCATGATATTGAATGGAAACGCCTTAACTCCGTTGTCATCTCAGGATTTATGCTACTATTTCTTCCGATTTATTATTGATGATCTTAAAACCCAAATCTACTATCAATGAGGTTTGGCTTCGTATTGAGAGTCTCTTTAAGGACAACAAAAATACTCGAGTTGCTCAATTAGAGGAGGAATTTCGCACTATCTCTCTATTACTGATTATTATCAAAATTCAAAACCCTAGCCGATCTCCTTGCGGATGTTGATTCTCCGGTTAGTGATGGAACTCTTGTTAGTCAAATGCTAAGGGGACTTCCAGAAATGTATAGAGCCATTGCCTATTTGATTATTCACTACAACCCTTTTCCATCTTTTCTACAAGCTTGATCTATGCTCCTCCTAGAAGAAACCCGACTCCTATCTACACAAAATTCCTCACCTTCATCCATTGTTCTTTATACCTCTCCTGATACCCACTCTTGTCCTCAAAATGTCCGTCATGGAAATGGCAGAGGCAATTATTGTGGAAGTGTTGTAATGGCCAAGGTCGTTACCACTATAATCACGGGCGTGGGCATGGTACTTAGTCATCACAACAACAACCTTACTCCCAACCAAATTGGTCTTCACATAGCTCTTAGCAAACTCCTGTGACTCAACATCATTCATGGCCAGGAGCATCTCCTACAACCTAGTGTGGACTGCACCATAAACCGCATTATGTGGCCCACTCCAATCAGCCCACTGTTTATTATGCTGCTTCTCCCGGTCAGTACACCACACCTATCTCAGCCAACTCTACAGCTCCCTCACCTAGCATTTTAGGCCCAGTACCACGGGCCACGCAGCAACAATCGTAGGTCTGGTCTTCGTGCCAAAAATGTGTTATTTTTACAATACTTTTGTACCCGATTTATGTTTGTTATAATTGTTATTTTTTAGATTTTGATTTGATTTGATTTGATTTTATAGGTATTGAATAAATTAAGGAAAACCTTTGTAAAAAAGGCAAAAAATACACAAAAAAAATCCTAAAAACCCAAACCCCCCTAGTCACGCGCCCATCACATGATCTTTTCCCCATCCCCTCTTTATTTCTCATTAATCTTCTCTCGGTCCCAGACCTCCAAACCCCAAGAAACACCCGCCCCCCTTCATCTCCATCTCTCTAACTCATCTCTCTCTCTCTCTCTCTCTCTCTCTCTCTCTCTCTCTCTCTAAACCTCCAACGTCTTCCACCATCTTCATCCCTATCCACCACTCCAAACACCAACACACCACCACTAGTGTAGCATGCCAGCACAATGTCATCTCCACCGCACACGACATTTGCGAATCAAGGGTTGAGATTGAATGGGTTTGGGTATAAATCAAAGGCAACGGCGATCAAAGCTAGGTAACTAGGTAATAACCTAGGCTTTAGGTTAGGTTTAGTTTAAGCTTTAGGTTTAATTTTGTTTTAATTTCAGTCATTCGAAATTTAGGGTTTGTTTTCGGTTTGGATTTTAATTTTATATATGTTTTCAGCCTTTAATTTCATGTAATCAGGCTTTGATTTGCTGAATTCGAATTCCCATTCATGAACTTAAGTTGTAATTGCAACATGTTAGGGCCAGTTTTGAGTAATTTCGAGACATTTTCCCCTCCCTGTTTCCCTTCTTCGGTTTCTATGCTCAGTTTGTTTATGGCCGAAGCAAGATTGTATCGATGCTGGATTGTGGCATGCGATTAGACGCCCTGTTCTTGCTTGGTTCATCTGGTTTGTTTTCCATCAAACTCTAGGTTAGCTACTGTTCAGGTCTAGTTACTATTTTAGTGCTCTGGTTTCTGATTCTCTGTTTTGGGTTTTATTGGTTTTGCTGTTACTTTGTTTCGATTCAAGCTTTGTTCAATTCTGTAGTTACGGTTATCAATTTCTGCGTTCTTAGATGCACTTTAATCCTGCTCTCCTATTCTTGTGGCCTGTTCTGCTTTCTATGCTTGTCAAGGCTGTTTCTAGGTTGCCATTGATATTGGGCAGAGGGGAGGTTGGGGTTGAGTTAAGTTGTTTTTCAATTTGTGTAGGATTGGTTTGATTTAGTTGTTATTGTTTTAAGCTAATATTGTGGCTTCTTGTCTTCCAGGTTAGGGGGTTGAATTTAGTATGTTCTTGCTGATTTTTGAGTATTGCCAGGTTTAGTTAGTGCATTTAGTTTATCCTAAGCTAGTTGAATGGTGATGAATGTGTTTGATTCTTAGTTTAAGGGTATTAGTTCTCTTTGAATGATTTAATTTGGGGTTAATGTTGTCAACATTGGATTAATTAGTTAATCCACTTTTCTATGACCTTAATCTTTTCTATCGTCCCTGTGGAGACGACCCTCAAGTACTACGACGACAGTCATATACTTGCGCTACTTTAGTTTACACTCAAAATTATCGTACAAGTTTTTGACGCCGTTGCCGGGGATGACGGCATGAGATTAGGTCATGTATTTATTTTTTTAGCTACTTTCTTGTTAGTTGCATATATTCTGTCTTGCTTTGTTTATTTCATTATTAATTGTTACTTAACTTGGTCGTTTCGTGAAAAATTCAAAAATCCAAAAAAAATTAGAAAAGCCTAAAATTCAAAAAAAAAAATAGTAAAACTTGAAAACCCCTAAAAATTGAAAAACTTTAAAAAACTTTAAAAACAAAATGCCAGTTTTCTATTTCCCACAATATGAGTATGAACCTTTTTGGAGTTATCTTTCAAGGCTTAATGATTATCGTGCTCAACTGAATCATAATTTTAAAAAATGAAAAATTCGTGAGGTCATTGTTGTGGGTCTAAATGTTGAGTCGTGGTGTTATGTTGAATCAATTTGTCCTGGAGGTTTAATAGAATTATTATCTAAAACTCAAGATGAAGTTTGCGATTTCTTAGAAAAACTAGCTTTGAAAACCTATACGTTTGAACAAGCTAACGAGACTTTTAGATATCCAACTCATGGAGAGTATGATGTTCATGCTAATCCTTACCCTCCAGACCACTTTATGAATTCATATGGCCAGTCTTATTCTTGTGTGCTTCCTATTTTAAGCTATTATTGTGAATCTTAAGCTCATGATGCTCATACTTGTCCTTATCATGCTTATGTTGATGCTACATGTGCAAATTCTGAAAAGAAGATTAATGAAATGACTGATCAAATGATAGAGACCATGAAAGTGAGAATTGCTGCATGTTCTAAATGTTATAACCAAAATAAAGAGACTTATAGTGAGCTTGATTTTAGTTTAGGATCTCCTAAACTTGACATTAGTCTCTATGATGATTTTGAACCCTTTTATTCTGCTAGACCTAACTTGAATGAAGACATCTATTTGCCTAGTCTAGATCAAGAGAGTGACCTCCTTACGTCTCTATCACCTGACCTTGCACCCCGCACTAGCTCACCTAAGGGCATCACTGATGATGTCCAAGTTTCTGCGAACCCATCCACCACTTTAAATGACTTTTGTGAATTTGAGGTGGATAAACAATCTGATACTGTTAGCGAGTTAAATATAAGCGTCACACATGAAGTTGAGCCTTGTGATTTAGATGAGTTATAGGAAGATATTTCATAGAAGTTATACGACGAGGTAGCTGAACCCACTATTTTGGCCTTTAATGATGATATTCTTTATGCAGAATATTAATCTTTTTCATGTGAGTTTGATGTTACCGAAGGTCTTGATGTGGGTTTTCATATTGAATATGAATCGTTCTCTTTTGATCCCATCATTCCTGACCTTCTATTTAAATTCGATTATAATATCCTGTATGTAGAATATGAATCCTTTTCTTGTGAGTTTGATATCCATGGAAGTTCTGATGATGGTTTTTGTGTTGACTATGAGTCCTTCTCTTTTGACCGCTTTCAAACTGACTTCCTTTTTGAATATTGCAAGTCTGAATTTGTTGAGTCTGAGATTATTGCCACTAAGAATTTTGTATTAGACCAGACTCATACGCATATTGGGCTTAACAGACTTATGAACATTGCACCTACTATTTTGCCTAGACTCCTCGTTCATGTCGATATAATTTCTAGGCCAATGGCCTCAATACTGGCTCTTTTTAAGTATGTTCATTTTCTCTCTGATTGGGCTCAACTATTTGACAAGTTGCAGCGGGCCTTTACTTATGCTTTATTGGCTAGGTGGATGTACTCTTTTTGGCTCCAACTCACTACTTTTTATTGTTTCTATATTATTGAGAGTTGGGCTTCTTTGTTTGATAAGTTGCTACGTGCTTTGATGAGTTTTGATTTGAGTAGCACATTTCAGCTTAATAGGAAGTGGCTGATGCTCCAATGACCTCTAGCTAAGCGGATTTCTAGAGGTATAACTTAGGTGTACTTTTGCACCTGACCTGGTATGATTATTCTAACTTTTCTCTCTTATTCTTTTCGTACTCAGTTGTGGATATTTAGGATTGTTTTTTTCTTTTTGTACTTAGTTGTGGATATTTAGGAGTGTGATTGTATGAGTGATCGATCTTGAGGAGCAATTTGGAATTTGTTGAGCCGTGTGGGATATGATCACCCTTGATTGTATTATTGTTTTGTCAATACTTTATAGTTGTGAATATCTAGGATTGCCCTTGTGTATGTTCTAGTTTCACTGTTTAGTTTCCTTGAATTTCTATTTTGTTTCCTTGGTTTGGTGTCTTGTTTCTTAGTTCGGTGACTTTTGGTTTTCCTTTGGTTTTGTTTTTGTTTAATAGTTTCTTTTTGTTTCCTTTTTGGTGTTTTAGTGTTTTTGTTTTTGTTTTGTACTTGGCTTTTCTTTCTTTTGTATTTTATTTTGTTTTAGGTTTCTTTTGATTTAGGTTGGTGTTTAGTAAGACCTTGGTTTGGTTTTGTTTTTATTTTGGGTGATTATGTTTGTTTTGGTCTTGATTGGTTTTGTTTTCTTTTGTTAGGTTTTGGTTTTTGTTTTTCTTTATTTAGTTATTCCGCTTTTTGATTTTTGTGTTTGGGTCTTATTTTGTTTTGGTTTGGTTTTGATTTTGATCATTTAGTGGTTTGGTTTGTTTTAGAGTTAGTTTTGTTTTTGCTTTTCTTTTGAGATTTTAATTTTAGTGATTTTATGTTTGTTTTTGGTTTTATTTGTGATTTTTATTGGTGTCCCAGTTTATATATATTTGTGGTTTTTTGTGGTTTTACAATTATATAGCTAATGTGATTGCTTTTTAGCACCTTAGTTCCCACAATAAGGACATTGTAAAGTTTTGGCGTGGGGGTGAGGTGCCCATTTGTACATACTTCTTGAAAAATTTTAAAAAATCAAAAAAGATTTTCGTTTTGTTTTTCGGGGCATTTGTACTCTTTCTGATTAGCTTGAATCCCTT
Organism: Carnegiea gigantea; assembly: GCA_029747015.1. Taxonomy (NCBI): domain Eukaryota; kingdom Viridiplantae; phylum Streptophyta; class Magnoliopsida; order Caryophyllales; family Cactaceae; genus Carnegiea; species Carnegiea gigantea. Next base: position 130,777 of record JAKOGI010001988.1, read on the forward strand.
GTACTTTCGTTATTAGCTTGTATGTAAGTAGGATGTGCATGATAAGTTAATTCTAACTCCCTGCATCATTGTAGATGTGTAATCCAATCCTTGTTTATCCCTGTATCATTATCTTCAGGTCTTAGGCTTCCATGAATGATTATCTAACTTGCTTGTAACACGATTACTCTGAGAAAATAATGAATGAAAATAATAAATAAAGAAGAAAAAAAGAAAAAGATGAAATAATATTTGGAATGACAAGTATCCCTTTGAGGCATGCGCTACTGGGTGCTATCCTTTGAGACAATATTGCTACTGAGAAAGCTTCCTTCCAATGTTAATATGTCAATAATATAGTTGTGTCAGTTAAGTGGGATTGAGTCTAATTATGGTAAATCTAAGCCTTGGGATGATGATACACTTGGACGCAAGCACTAGGAGGGATTCGCAGCTCTGATGTACAATGGGATAAAAAGTTAGTGCTCTGATATCATCCACGAGGATTAAGAGCTTTGATATGTACATTATGTCTATATGCGGGTTAATATCTTTGTTACAAGGGTGATTTGGGTCGGTTAGAATTTGTACAACTTTCTCTCTTGTATATACTTGTGTTTTGATTATAAATCTAAAAAAGATTTTCTATTTTTCTTCCTCTCTTTATCTTTCTTTTTCAAGATTTTGTGGGTATTTCACTTGAAAACCCTCACGAGACCTCACTCGTCCACTTGGGAGATCGAGGGGTTTAAAAGGCTTGTTGCATACGCTAAATATAACCATGATTCCTACGACAGTGAATTAGGATTTTCTTTTCTCTTATATTCTACTTCTTTTTAGGTAGTTTAGTTGTTTTACTTGAGGACGAGCAAAATCTTGGTGTGGGGGTATTTATTCGGGCAAAAACTGTGTTATTTTTACGATATTTTTATATCTAATTTAGGCTCGTTATAATTGTTATTGTTTAGATTTAGATTTGATTTTATTTGATTTTGCAGGTATTGAATAAATTGAGAAAAACCTTTGTAAAAAAGGCAAAAAATACATCCAAAAAAAATCCTAAAAACTAAAACCCCCACACTCACGCGCCCATCACATGATCTTTCCCCTATCCCCTCTTTATTTCTTATTAATATTCTCTCTCTTCTTGGTCCCCAGACCCCCAAAACCCCAAGAAACACCCGACCCCCCTTCATCTTCATCTCTCTAACTCATCTCTCTCTCTCTCTAAACCTCTAACGTCTTCCACCATCTTCATCCCTATCCACTACTCCAAACGCCAGCACATCACCACCAACGCCGCATGCCAGCATGACGTCATCTCCACCGTACACGACATCTGCGAATCAAGGGTCGAGATTGAACGGGTTTGGGTATAAATCAAAGGCAGCGGCAATCAAAGCTAGGTAATTAGGTAACAATCTAGGGTTTAGGTTAGGTTTAGTTTAAGCTTTAGGTTTAATTTCGATTTAATTTCAGTCATTTGAAATTTAGGGTTTTTTTTTTCGGTTTGGGTTTCGATTTTAGATCTGTTTTTAGCTTTACTGTCATGTAATCAGGCTTTGATTTGTTGATTTTGAATTGCCATTCATGAACTTCAGTTGTAATTGTAACATTTTGGGGTTAGTTTTGAGTAATTTTGAGACATTTTCCCCTCCCCTGTTTCTCTTCTTCGGTTTCTATGCTCAGTTTGTTCATGGCTGAAGCAAGATTGTATCGATGCTGGATTGTGGCACGGGATTAGATGCCCTGTTCTTGCTCAGTGTTCCATCAAACTCTGGGTTAGCTACTGTTCAGGTCTAATTACTATTTTAGTGCCTTGGTTTCTGATTCTTTGTCCTGGGTTTTGTTGGTTTTGCTATTACTTTGTTTTAATTCAAGCTTTGTTCAATTCTGCATTTACGATTATCAATTTCTGTGTTCTTAGATGCACTTTAATCCTGCTCTCCTATTCTTGTGCCCCGTTCTGCTTTCTGTGCTTGTCAAGGCAGTTTCTGGGTTGCCATTAATAATGGGCAGAGAGGAGGTTGGGGTTGAGTTAAGTTGTTTTTCCATTTGTGTAGGATTGGGTTGATTTATTTGTTATTGTTTTAAGCTAATATTGTGGCTGCTTGTCTTCCAGGTTAGGGGGTTGAATTTAGTCTCTTTATGCTGATTTTTGTGTATTGCCAGGTTTTAGTTAGTTCATTTAGTTTATCTTAAGCTAGTTGATGGTGATGAATGTGTTGGATTCTTAGTTTAAGGGTATTAGTTCTGTTGGAATGATTTAATTTTGGGTTAATCTTGTTGACATTAGATTAATTAGTTAATCCACTTTTCTGTGACCTTAATCTTTTCCATCGTCCATATGGAGACGACCCTCAAGTACTGCGACGACAGTCGTATACTTGCTGTACTTTAGTTTAAACTCAAAATTATTGTACACTTGGACAAAACAACTCATCAATCCAATAGACCTGTCTTCAATTGTGCCGCCACATGATTTAGCCAATGCTTTTAATACAATGACTTTACAAGCGCCTACCGATGCATCTTGGTACATGGATACAGGTGCGACATCTCACTTGACTTCCTTCCCAGGTACTCTCGATACCCTTTTTAATTCAAGCAATGTCAAGCATGTAGCAGTGAGTGATGGATCCTTTATTCCTGTGTCTTCAACTTGTTCTAATACATTGAATACTTCTATCCATCCCGTTTATCTCAACAATGTGCTTTTTACTTCCAAAATAATTGAAAATCTCATTTCTATTCGCCAATTCACTAGAGATAACAATTGCTCGATTGAATTTGAGCCTCTTGGTTTTTCTGTGAAGGATTTACGGACATAGAGGCTCCTTCTCAGATGCAATAGCTCGGATGACCTCTATCCTGTCACGTCTCTTTCCTCCACTACTCCCTCTTCCTATAAGGCTACCGCTCTTGCAATCACTTCTTCCATATGGCATCGTCATTTGTGCCACCCCGGTCACTCTATCTCGTAGTATTTAGTCACAAATAAATTTGTTACTTATCACAAAAGTCATGACTCATCTTTATGTCATGCCTGTCAATTAGGAAAACATGTTAGACTCCCTTTCACCTCTTCTCAAACAGTTACTTTGGCACCTTTTGATATTACGCATGCTGATTTATAGACTTCTTCCATTCTCAGTTTAATTGGTTTTCGATATTGTTTGGCGTTCTTGATAGCTTCTCTCACTTCATTTGGGTTTATCCCTTATGTGCTAAATCTGAAGCTTATAATAAGATCGTCTTTTCACGCCAATGTTAAAAATCAGTTTAATGCCAATCAAAGCTTTTCAATGTGATCATGGTGGTGAGTTTCACAATAGCCCATTTCGCAATTTTATGGTCACACATGGCATTGTTGCTCGCTTCTCTTGTCCTCAAACCTCTCAACATAATTGAAAAGCTGAAAGAATGGACTGAACCATTAATAATGTCATTTGAACTTTGTTAATACAAGCCAGCATGCCTCCATCCTATTGGGTTGAAGCTTTAAACATGGCTTCCATCATTTTAATAGTATATCCACCAAATCTATCCATTACCAAACCCCTTTCCAACTAATTTTCCATAAATCACCCATATATTCTCATCTCAAAGTCTTTGGTTGCGTTTGTTATCCTAACATTTCCTTCACCTCACCTCATAAACTTTTTCCTCGCTCCACTACTTGTGTTTTTCTTGGCTATCCGCACACCGTCCCGGGTACAAATGTTTAGATTTCTCCACCAATAAAGTGATCATCTCTTGCCATGTCATTTTTTATGAGCAAGTTTTTCCTCTATCCACCCTCCATAAACCTACTAATTCATCTTATAATTTTTTAGATACTGACGATGACCCCTCTCCTATCATTCATCTAGCTCTTGGGTCATCTATCTCTTTTCCTCAGAATATGCTTCCTCCTCCTTCTTCATCTGCTTCCTCTACCACTTCTCCTACTTCTTCCCCTACCAGTTCCACTTTGCCTTCCAATAATCTTATCTCCAAACACCCTATGATTACTCGTAGTCAACATGGAATTTTCAAACCCAAACACATTTTTTCCCTCCATACTCAACATCCATCACCGCTGCCTCACTCCTATCTTCAAGCTTTAAAAGATCCAAACTAGTTTGCTGCAATGCTTGATGAATATAATGCTCTAATTAAAAATGGTACTTGGACTTTAGTACCTCGACCTTCGGGGGTCAATGTTGTCAATTCTATGTTGATTTTCAGGCACAAATTTAAATCTGATGGCAGTCTCCAATGACACAAAGCTCGGCTTGTGGTTAATAGCAAATCTCAATAGGTTGGGTTGGATTATGATGAGTCTTTCAGCCCAGTTGTCAGACCTGCATCTATTCGGACAGCTCTTAGTTTGGCGGTATCTCGTTCTTGGCCTATCCATCAACTTGATGTGAAGAATGCTTTCCTTCATGTGCATCTCAAAGAAACGGTTTACATGAAACAACCATTGGGTATTGTGAGCAAGGAGCATCCAAATCATGTTTGTCTTTTGAAGAAATCCCTTTATGGTCTTAAACAAGCTCCATGAGCTTGGTATTACCATTTTGGTACTTTCCTCACTTCTATTGGTCTCCAAAGCAGCAAGTTAGATGCTTCCCTTTTTATATATAGAGAAGGTAACACATTGGCTTATCTTCTTTTATATGTCGACGACATGATTCTTACAGCCTCGTCTACTACTGTGTTAAACCGTCTCACTTGCATTCTTAGTTTAGAGTTTGCCATTACTAATTTGGGATCATTACCTTAGTTTTTGGGCATTTCTGTAGTTCCAACATACATTGGTCTATTTTTGTCCTAACAAAAGCATGCCTAGGAAATCATACAACGGGCAAATATGGCATCTTGTAAGCCTTCTTCCACACAAGTCGATACTAAAGCAAAACTATCAGATGGCTCAGGACCTCCTATTTTAGATCCTTCTCTCTATCATAGCCTTGCTGGTGCTCTTCAATATCTCACCTTTACTAGGCCCGACATTACTTATGTTGTTCAACAAATTTGTCTTTTCATGCATGATCTAAGAGAGTCACACTTTCAAGCCCTCAAACGGATTCTTCGCTATGTCAAAGGCACAGTTGATTATGGACTTTAGTTATACTCTTCTCCTATTGATGGACTCACTGCATATTCTAATGCTGATTAGGCTGGATGCCTAGACACTTAGCGTTCTACTTCTGGTTATTATATCTTCTTAGGGCACAACTTGATCTCTTGGTCATCCAAGCATCAGGCTACCACGTCAAGACCAAGTGCTGAAGCTGAATATAGAGGGGTTGCAAATGCAGTGGCCGATACTTGTTGGCTTTGCAACCTTCTTATTGAGTTATGTTGTCCTCTATCTCGTGCCACTTTAGTCTATTGCGATAATGTTAGGGCTATTTATTTGTCCTTGAATCCTATACAGCATCAATGGACCAAGCATGTTGAAATTGACATACACTTTGTTCCTGAGAAAGTAGCTTTGGGATAGGTCTGTGTCCTTCATGTGCCCTCCTCCTACCAATATGCAGACATTTTCACCAAAGGCCAGCCTACGCCACTCTTCGTTGAGTTTTGATCCAGTCTGAGCGTGCAGTTTCCTCCCGCTTCGACTGCGGGGGTGTGTTAGGAAATATAAATGTAATTTTATATTTTTGATCGTTTGACAAGATTTTATTCTGTATCTATATTTATGTTATCTTGTGTCTACATTTATCTCTTGTAATCTTGCTTGTACACCTATATATAGTGACAATATATCAAACCCTACTCAAGGAAGTTATATCATATTCTAACAATTAATAGATAAACATCCCTGTTCTAAATGGCTAGATCTATCACTAGTGATTGAAAGATTCCCATGAAGTGATTCATGTGTTATGTACGTGCTACGCTAAGTAGAGGATGAAACTGACGGAGCAAGGTTGCTAGCTTGTAGAGGTAAAAGGGTTCTCATATAGCTGACACACAAATGTATTAGGGGCAATAGAATTGATATGTTGTTGAAAATTTTGAACATTGATGACTAAATGAATGACATATCTGAGTATTTTGTTTGACTAAATGATATATATAAATATTTTATCTGTTGTTCTACTACATATAAAACAGGCCTAGAAATTCGATCTCGGTAGAATCAACTAAACATTACACATTTTTGATAATTTACAGATAAGGATATAAATGGAATTTCACCAAACATCTTTATAAGTGGATATAAAAATAAGTTTGAGGTAAAGAAATTGACCAATAAATAAAAAAATATTCTATTAAGAAGTAATTTAGAGATAAGGATATAAATGAAATTTCACCAAACATCTTTATTAGAAATAACTAACTTTACCAAATAGTTTTTCTACAAATAGCTAATTAACATAGCTAATGTAAACAACTAATAGCTAACAGCCAATACAAACAGCTAACAGCTAACAGTTAACAGGTAATACAAATAGCTAATATCTAACAACTAATAGCTGCTTGCTAAACAGGACCTTTAGTGATCAAAAGTGTAAAAGGTAAAGAAACTAACTCAACTAAAATGCTTTTCTTTTTTTTTTTTTAAAGGAACGTAATGTTTGGTTTTTATGGATAATGTACTTGTCCATCCTCTAAATCTTAAATATGAGAATAATGATAGATTGATCATGTGAATTCGAAGCAAATGGAAGGGGTTACAAATACCGAACTAGACCCAGGAAAGCTCTGCTTGCAAGGTAAGCAAGTCTCAACTCTCAAAAGATCTGTTGGCTCCTTGTAAAAATTTCCAAATAAGGAAATTTTGCACTTCTTCATATTCGAAACCAGAGATTTAAAAAAATACTTCTTTAAAGGTAAGTTACCAATTTAATGAAAGCTCAATAATGGGCTTTCTTCTCTAAATTCTCCGACATGATCTCAAATCAGACTATTGGATTTAAAATATAGACACTATATATACGTTATTAGAATCGATCTTTCTACGGACAGTTATGTCTGTAGAAATAAGACTACCTATATCTAGATTTCTCCAAACCCACAAAAATAGGATCCATACTGAAAATTATTATTATTGTTCTATTATATCACATATATTGTCGCATGTTGAAAATCAATAGTGTCCGGTACGTTTCCCCATTGTTGAGAAGGTTATTTTACGCCAGCCTTTCAGCTTAGATTATAGTTCACTATGCATGGACAGCAAAATTGCTCATAAAATTGTCCTCTTCTTTCTTGTATTGTCTAGTAATTAATTGCTTTTTTTTTTTTTGGGGCTATGTATTCACAATAGAAAATAATCACATAAAATTGTCACATTTATAGATAAAGTTGCTATTTAAAACCTTCATCCCACGTGCATGTTTCATTTGGATAGAAATATTGAAAAGTGAATTTGAATTTGAAGTTAAGATTGCAGGTCACTAGATTTTGCTATGTATTCACAATAGAAGCTCACAGTTTCAAAAGAAACAAAGTTCTATGTTGTGCAATATCAGTGACAGAGGCATAAAATTTTGTCAGGGTGCGTTAATATAATATAACTTATTTGTTTAGAGATTTTTTACTAACATAGAGAATTATCCTAAAATATATTAAATTATCGTTTTTTGTGTCAATAAATAGGCCGCAAAGGTTATTTTAGACTAAATTTGAATTAGAATAAATGACAATAACTCTTATAGAGTTATATATGTTTTACATATTGCACTAATTGGTGTATATAGATATATACATATACATTATCAAATTGATAGAAAAATAGCATCCCTTAAACTTCAATGAATAAAAAACAAAATCCGTCTAATTATCAAAATAAGGAATGAAAAGAAAATGCCCAATGATGTATGTACGTGAAAAAATGAATAACCAAAAAAAAAAAAATACTAGTGGTTTACTACAGCAAAAGGAAGCGTTATAAGACTTTTTTTTGAGGGGGCAGGAATGGTGAAAGCGAATTATGCGTGGAGAAGGGAGTCGTAGGAATAGTAGATGAAGGTCACGTTGAAATCAGTCAAAGCAAACACAATTAGCTGCAACGAAAGTCGAACCCGTGATGAGATAGAAAACAAAGGCAACGCCACAAGAGGAGACAAGGAAGCCCAGCTAATTGGGAGATTCCCATCCCATTGTCTCACTTACGTTACTTAACCAATTGATTGGGGGCCCATGGCCCCATCAGCCCCTTAAATCCGCCTTGACAGTCGTTCAAAAACAACGATGGTATTTGACAGAAAGCTTTTTTTGAATGAAAAGAAATTTTTTTGATCAGAATTAATTATTCGATGTAGACAAAAAATTAATTGGTTGCTTGATGAAACAATTTTATAGATGAGTTTTTAGGTTTAAAAAGTTAATTTGCAAAAGTTAATTCTAGAGCTTTTTTATTTCTTCTTTGAGAATTAGTTTTTTATCTCAAAATTTTATCAAAAACAATCAGTCTCATCAAATAATTCTTTAAGAAGTGGGGCCTGTTTTTTTCGTGAGTTAATTCTAAAATACCAATCTCAACCTACTTCAATCCACTTCAACTACTTCAACCCACTTCAACCTACTTCAACTCACTTTCACTATTTTAATTAAGTTCAATTTATCATATAAAAAAATTCAACTCACTTCAACCGACTTCAACCCACCTCAACCTGCTCCAACCTATATCAACTTACTTCACCCTTTTATCCACCATAATTTACTTACGAAAAGAACAAGCCCGTAGTTAATACAAATAACTAATAACTATTTGCTATATAAGAAATGAATAATTTTCTTCGATCTTAAAAGCATGATTACGTACTTGCAATAACTTACTCTGACAAACGATGATTAAGCCCTGCATTTGTCGTAGTAGAAGGGGGACTATTCTGTGTGTCGGGTGTACAAAGAATCAAAATGCTTATACTACAAGAATGAGGTTTATTTTTTGACGGAATTTGATAGGCGTCCAGCCCCACCACCAACGGCCAGATCTAGGCAAACAACATCATATAGTCATCAAGTCGTTCGTCATCATCGGCAGAAGAAAACATCGTTTGATCAGATTTATAAGTTCCATTCCCGCAAAGCATATCAACAAAGCCTTTCACTTTTAGATTTGGTGATTTGATTTGTGGGCCCAATTGTTGGACTTCCTATATTAGTGGGCTGTGTTGTGTGATTTTGGGTCGGTTTGTTACAGAAATCGACCTTGATTGATGGTGGAGATCGTGCCAAGTTCATCACGAGTGGACGTCCCACCATTATTAGGGGACCATGCTAATAACATGAATGTTGATCGCCTATCTCTTTGGGACTCGGATTTACTCAATTGGAGTTTTTGAAAGGATGGAGTCTTTTAATGGGTTGAAGTACCAGCCTACTCATTGTCACTTGATCAAAGGCCCTGCACATTAGAAAAAATGGCGTGGCTAAATTAGTTATTGGTATATGTCTATGTACAATAATTAATAAAGTCCATGGATTATAATACCACCGTGTTTTTTGAGTTTTAATCCTGATTACCACCCTGTTTAAAAATTATGCCAATCTACCACTCTATTTTAAAAATAAGACTCATAGCATCACTTAGCAACCTATAACCGCTTGAACAGGTTTTTTCCCCCCTACTAGCTTGACAGGGAAGGCAAACTAGAATTTAAAAGAACAACACATAACCCATTTGTATTCCTTCTAGAAACAAAATAACGTGATTTACTACATCTCTACTTCCAGTGTTCATGTTGCCAAAAATCCTAGCCAAGCAATCATCTGGTTTCGAAATTCAGCAAAGGTTTAAGCATTCATCAATTTGGTATACAACAAAGTTGAAGGAAAATTCAAAGTCTTAACGTGTGTTGTGTCTTTTCAGGGTTCATGATTTGGGTATTGATTTGGGGTTATTGTTTGATTATGTAAAAGACAATAATTTGTGATGAATGACCACCAAATCAATTTAGTTTGGGTTTTTAGAGTTCATTGTGGTTGAATTTGATTGTGAAAACATGAATTTGGATAAATTTCGAAGTTAAGTTCTCGAAATTCAATTTCTATATGCAAAAGGCTGTTCATTTTGGCCTCTCTGCCTATAAATATTGAATGGGCATTGATTAGTACATGTTGTGATTTTGGCATGGTTGATTCAAACTTTTTTTTTAAAAAAAAAAGTTTCAATGTTGTTGGTTGCTTTTTTGTTTTTTGATATATCTAATCAATTGCAGGGTTGCAATGGAAATAAAATTGCGTATCCACCGTGGCGGTGCATTTGTTAGAGTTCCTGAATTAGTCTATTTTGAAGATGATTTCAAGGACATGACTGTTGACCTTGATGAGCTGAGTTTGCATGAGATAAAGGTAGACATTAAGAAATTGGGTTATGTTGAGCATAGAATCGGGAAAGTTTATTATAGAAAACCGAATATGTGTTTTGAAGAAGCCCTTGTGTGCATGGAAAATGACGATGATGTGCGCAAATTAATTAAGATGTGCATGAACAAACCACTTATTGAGCTATATGTGGAACATCTTGATTGTAAAAATTGCGTTGAGATGTCTAATGTTTTTAATGCATAACAACATGAGGTAGACGATGATGAGGATGATGATGGTGATGAGGACTTGTTAAATGATTTGGGACATTGAATCTGAATCTGATGATGAAATTGCCATAGCAACGCAAAAGTGAGGGAGGAAAATAAGGAAAATAAGAAAGAGGTTATGATAAAAGCTGAGGTCTCAAGTGGTAAGGGGTCTTATGATGATGATGAGTTTCTTGAGCATTATCATGATTATGACAATGCAAGTAGCCCTAGCACTTCTAAAGATGAAGAAAGAAATACTACAAGAGGTAAGACTATTGCTTTCTCGAAGTTTAACCCTCATGTAAGAGTTGAAGATATTGACATGGTCGTAGAAATAAAATTTATTGATAAGAAGCAGCTTAGGAAGCCTTGGACGATTACAGAATACTTAGGGGCTATGATATCAAAGTGTTACATAGTGATTAGTGAAGATTCCATGCTAAATGCATGGGTTCTGGGTGCAAATGGAAGATGTGGGCTTCTTCGTGTAAACATGAGGAATCTTATCAAAACAAAACCATTAGTGAAGCTCATACTTGCATGCCATTTAGTTTTGAGAAGTGGAAAAGGCTAATAAGCAGTAATTGGCTTTCTTGAAGGTACTTGGAGGAGAGTAGGATCCAACCGAATATAAAAATGTGAATCTTGAGAGAAATGGTCAAACAACACCTAAACTACAAGGTTTCTTTGAAAGTGTGTCTTATAGCCAAGAAGAAGGCCTTGAAGCAAATTATGGAGACTACAAAGCTCAATTTAGGCTTGTTAGATATTATCGAAATGAGATTTTGAGGCAAAATTCAGTAAGCACAATTGAAGTTGCCATTGTGAACAATGAAAATGATCAGAGCATATTTGCAGGCATATACATATGTCGTGGGGCCTTAAAGCTTGGCTTTTTAGATGGTTGTCGACCCATTCTTTCCGTTGATGGTTGCTTTATCAAAGGGCCTTGGAAAGGGCAAACAATAGTGGCTGTTAGTCTTAAAATGGGTTACCGCAAGTGCACGGTGTCAGTCATAGCTAGCAACGGCAAGTACGGGTCGTATCCACAGGAAACTCGGTTTCAACCACCGAACCAACATATAATACTCTATTTAGGCCAGAATCTACTAAAATTAGTTTTCACTAAATAACAGTTCTATTCTGCTAAAGACTACTACTATTATCTAAATCAATACTAATAAGAGTCCTGGATTGGGGTTCACCATGCTATTTTGCTCTTTGGATCATAAACTAAGTCATGCAATTCAACCCACGCAGTCAACTGAAATGGAATGATTACCAATTAAAGCGCATCTACGGCTTCTCTCAAAGGTTGTTAGACTGGTTAGGTGATCCTAGTTATCTATTTTCATGAAACAGGAATCAACAAAACCACAGGATTAAGTAACCGCTATTCCCAATTGAACTCCTAACTATTTTCATGTTAAGAAATTAAATTGCTCACAAAGCAGCTCTAAGTAAAGGATTCAACTATCGTTGATCTCCTAAACCCTAACTTAAGAATAGGAATTCAACCCTTTCAGGTAATTTATCGAACACTTGGCGTGCTAAGTGAGAGTTCAGTCATAATCATGGGCATTCATTCACAAAACCTACAGCGTGGTTCCAATTCGCACAATAGGGGCTACGCCCAATCCAAGACAACAAATTTAGCCTCTAATCATCATTTCAATTACAATCACAATCAAGAACGCGAACATGATTAAAAGTACTAACTTTGAACTAAAACACAAGAGAAAAAGGGAAATGAACGTACTTTTTATTAACTGCAGCAATAATCTACCAAATGCATAAATCAATCCCAATCCAATGCTTCGAAATCAAGAACAACAATTCAGATCTTAAAAAAAAAAACCCTAAAGTCACCGTTTTTCAAGAGAGAAGAAAGAAAAAATTACATAATGCCTAATTACAATGCGCCATCGCAATTAACCGGGAGCCATTAAAGTGGCACGGTGCCACCGTACCACTTTACTGCCTCTCTTTTTCTTGTTTGCTGGGGTGGCACGGTCACCCTGCCTAGCATAGTGCCCCCATGTCACTTCCTCTTGACTCAAAATCTACCTTTTTGGCTCCTGTTCGGCGCAGCATTAGCTTGTTTCCCTCGTTTCTTCCAATCGAACTCCTAAAAACACGAAAACACATCATATAGGCAGATTTGGGGTAAAAAATGCCCAATCAACCTCTAAACTTTTGAAGTTTTATCGAAAATCACCGAAATGAGAGGTAAAAATTAGGTCTAAAGGAGGTAAAATAGAGGTTTATCAACTCTCCCATGCTTACCTCATGCTTGTCCCCAAGCAAGATTGTCAACTAACGGGATAATAGGGAGAGACATCTCGAATTGTCACCCTCCTCAGGCAAGCGGTGACAACTAAATCAGCAGTCATGGTGACCCATAGCTCAGGACTACAACAAGGGTAAAACCTTTTTTTAAAAAAAGACATATGTTCCAAAACATAAATTGCTCGGCTATGGTACAAGAGTAAACACCCTATCTGGAACCACTGAGAAGCTTTATGCTTTCCCTTGAATTGGTGGAGAGCTAGTTAGATCGGTAGGCTCTCACTTTAGGAATAAGAGCTGAAACACTCCTCCCATGTTTTTAGGGCAAAAAACGATCACTCAAAATCACACTCAATGCACGCATTCCACCATAGGCTTGGCAAAACTCTCAATTCTCCATCAATGGAGGCAAAATGTGCAGGTGTCAATCATAAAGACTTTTTAAGGGTTGTAACAGGGTTATGGCTAGAGGAAAGGGATGATAGAATTTAGGAGGGAGGAGCTAAAAAGCCAAGTAGAGAGTAATGATAACCATCTCCTCATGAGGGATACAACCATCACCCATATCCCAAAACTCAAACTACAAATGAAAAAGGGTGTTGAAACCACTTCTATTTTTGCCAAATCTCTTGACCACACATCTTATTCATGCACTTTTCTTCTTTTTTGTTTGTTTGTTTTTTTTTCTTTTTTGAAAAGAACGTGGCAAGATAATGGCTAAGGTATAAGGACTGTTTCAACTCCCAACCGTACAACACTAATAGCTAATCAAAGCCAGCTACTAAACGCACCAGCAAGCATATTACCCAAACTAAGTAACTCACGACATTGCTTTACTAACTTGGCACAGGATAGGATTATCCGTTTCAGGCCATGGGTCAAGTAGACATGGGTTTATCAAATGACAGGGGAATAGCTCAAAGGGGGTGACAAACAGATCATACTACCGCAGGGTAGCATTTTGGCTCATGTGGATCATAATGAACGAATGCCTCAATCATATTAACACCATGCACATACCAACCGTGACCTCGAAGAGGGTTAGACCAAGTTCTACAGAAGTCTATGCAAAGGCGTGAACACTCATGAAAGGATGTTCAGGACCACGTAGAGTGACTAGTCATTATAGGCTCAAAAATCTCAGTCGGTCTTCTACCAAAATCATGAACTAGCTTGGATGGCCAACAACCAAGGTTCAGCTAATTCACATTACAGCAGTCATCAAGAGTAAATACACAAGCACACAAAGCCCAGCAGTTAAAATTTTTTTCCAAAATATTTTCATAAGATATTAGCCAAATTGAGCCTTATTTGCCACAAGCTACCACAACTAACCAATCACACCATCACCCCTTGAATGTCATCATTAGAGGGGTTTTCACAACCATTTCACAACTTTTTTTTAAATTTCGAAGCAGTAAAACTAACGAGAAGATCCATAAATAGATAACTAAAGAGAAGGGAGAAAAGCGTTACCTCGTGGCCTTGTACGACCTTACTCATCATGTTCCCACTTCAGATCAATGGTTAGAAGGAAAATATGTACAATGCATCATCTACCTAAATGAGATGTCCTATATACCTACCTAATGCATGAAATGAAATGAAGACCTAAGAATGACCTAAGAATACCACTAAACTAGAATGAAACCTAAAGTGCTAAATGCGAGGAAATATATACAATGCACCCCACTAAACAGTTATAAACATCCCCCCATGCTTGGACCCTTCATTGTGCCAAATGAAAATGTGATGCATAAGAAAAGAAGGGGAAGAAGGAATACATTTACAGTCAGTGGGTGCTGTCGGGCCCTGGAGGTGGCTAGAAATGCGGTGGAAAAAGGATGGAAGGTGGAGGGATCATAAGATGGAAAGGAGGAGGAGCTGCCCTGACCGCCGTGAAAGAAGCGTAAACGCTCCTCCATCTGTCGAATGGACCCCGACTGGCGCCAAAGTAGCTCGTTCATCCGCCAATGCTCCTCGTACTCCCGGGCTTCCTTCAAAGCCCGTTCCTCCTCCCTCTGAATCCGCCGCTGCTCCCGCTCCTCCTGGCATTCGACAAAACCCCAAAAATAGGAGACTCCCTCCTTAATAGAGTCCATGCGCTCAGTTAGGCGACCGAAGTCCGTACACATGCTAGTGAATCCCTCCCGAAGCCCTGAAACCTCCATTTGGAGGTTGGAGAAAGACTGGAGAAAGATAGGGTCGAGCGGCATGTGTGCCGCTGAGGAAGAAGACCTACCCATCTCATGGGTGAGCGGTGGGTAAAGTGGTGGTGGAGGTGGTAGGATGGCCGCCTCCTCAGCGTGGGTATCCTCAGGCGCGGGCTCTCCTCGACCCGTATTAATGTCCTCCTCCTCCTCCTCATCATGCTCATCATTTCCCCGCTCATCAAACTCAATGTCATTATCAGCCGCTAACTGTTCCTCCCTATGTAGAACAGTTACCCTAATAATCCTCTGGTCGCAGTTCCAACTTCTTTTGTTGGCAACTGTGGTGCGCTTAACACTAGAAAGGGTGAAAAGGATGGCTTTGTGGTGGGGGTACCTAATGCTGTCACCTCGGGTGTCGATAACATGCATATGATGAAGGGTGCCGAGGTCGAGGTGACCACCTAGGAAATGGGGTTCGAGAGTAGAGAGCATCGAGTCGTAGCCTAGGGCATTAGTAATGGCAGTAACAGTGCCGCCAATGCTAATGACATTCCTGTTGCTGGTCTTAGCTACTTCCGCTAAGTGGCGGATCATGAATGCCCCCATGTCCATGGGGATGCTTGACAGAGCGCACTAGATAATAAACAACTCGGCCTTCCGACAACCATTTTGGTTGTCGTTGCGACTGAAAATGATGTTGGCGGTTAGGCGTTGAAGGTACCGCAAGTTGACATTAAAAATATCGGTAGCCTTAGTCTGTTGGGTGTCAAAAATCCTAGGTCTCCTCCATCGGTCAGTGTATTCTTCCATTTGGAGCAAGTAATATTCAGTCAAACGGGATCAGGTCACTATAACAAGGGCACATCTCTAAAAGCACCATCGACCACCGGGAATCTCAACAGTTCATTAAACATCCTCAAGTTCATTCGGTGGTCGATGTTGAACATACGAAAATAAATGGCTACCTCATGACCACCATAACTACCATCCTAATTGACATGTAGTGAACTCAAAAACTCGATCATAAGACGATCATAGGATGTACATTACAGGTCTATGTACTCAGTCCATCCTAATCTACCAATCGGAGTCAACATGTCATCCAACATTCCCAAAGACCTCAGCGAGTCAGCATGAAAATATTGTCGCTCACTAGCATTCCTAGTGGTTAAAAGCTCATATCATGACTTTTGTTCATCACTCACAAATTGTAAACCCCTAGTGCTGGCAGGTAAAATAAGAGGGTATGCATCCTTAGTACTTTTAGTAGAAGCGGTTGCAGCTGAAGAGGAGGTTGCCCTTGATGATTTCTTGGGTTGGGATAGAGCCCTTGAAGCCTCTCCAACTTATTTCTTACCCATTGTGTGAATGAACAACAGATCTGGACCCAAAAATGGAGGTAGGAGATGAAAAGGGCAAGAGAAGGGATAATTTCATTCTCTACAACCTTCAACCTCAACAATGGAGGTTAGGGTGTTAGAGAGAGAAAGTGGGTTGTGGGGAAGGGTGTATTTGGGTGAAGTGGTGGGAAATTTTTGAGAGGAAAGTGGAGGGAAGTGAAGGAATTGAAGAAATTTGGGAAAATTTGAGAGAATTTAAGAGTTTTGAGGGAGGATTTGAGTGGATAATGGTGAGGGAGAGAGAGGGGTTTTCGTGCTTTTAGAGAGAGAAAGGGGAGAGCTTGAATAAGAAAGAAGGAAGAAGAAGAAGAAAAACAGCCATTTTAGTCGATTTTTAATATGGCACAGTACCACCGTGCCACTTCGCTGCTTGTGCTCTGCAAAACTGAAAATGTGGTACGGTCGTGCTGTAGCCACTTTTCTGAGCATTGGCCTGTGATTTTTTTATTCTCTCTTTTTTTCTTAAAGTCTTGAGGAGGGGTGGCATGGACATGCCAGCCGGCATGGGGTGCCCATGCCAACTTACTACCCTCTAAGTCATCTCCTTCCAAATCCTTTACTTCTTGTTCTCACTCATTTTTTTTTCTTGAACTTTTTTCCTCTCATCTCCTCCTTTTTTTTTTCATTTTTATTTTTTTCTTTTTTGTTTTCGAAAGCAGTAAAGCTTGCGTTGCCTCCTAGGAAGTGCTGTTTTAAGTCCCGAGTTGACCTTGAGAATCTCTAGAGAGAAGAGACATCGGGGAGGGCACAAATATCCTTCCCCTCAAGTGACTCACTGGCGATGTAGTGTTTCGGGCGAGACCCGTTCACCTTGAACGAGCCAGTAGTCTCAGTGCCGATCTCAATAGCCCCATATGGGTGCACCTTCAACACCTTGAAGGGCTCGGACCATCTAGAATGAAGCTTCCCCGGGAAGAGCTTCAAGCGGGAATTGAAGAGAAGAACTGAGTCGCCTTCCCGAAACTCCCGACGGTTGATAAACTTATCATGCCACCGCTTAGTTTGCTTCTTGTAGAGTCGAGAATTGTCATAGGTATCCAAACAGATCTCCTCAAGTTCGTTCAATTGCAACATCCTCTTCTTCCCCGCAGACTTCAAATCAAAGTTTAGGTGCTTGATGGCCTAGTAGGCCTTGTGTTTGAGCTCCACGGGTAGGCGGCAAGGCTTACCGTAGACTAATCAGAATGGAGTGGTTCTAATTAGAGTCTTGAATGCGGTCCGGTAGACCCAAAGAGTGTCATTTAGCTTATCTGCCGAATCCTTACGAGATCTCGCAACCGTTTTATCCAAAATAGACTTAATTTCCTGGTTGGAGATTTCTACTTGGTCACTAGTCTGAGGGTGGTAGCCAAGTCCATACTTGTGGTGCACTCCATATTTTCTCAAAAGAGCTTCCAGTTTCTTCTCTAGGAAGTACGGCTCATTGTCACTTATTAACACCATCGGCACTCTAAAACGAGGGAATATAATCTTCTTGAAAGGTTTAGCCACTACCCTGGAGTCATTGGCAGGGCTAGCCACTGCCTCCACCCACTTGGAGATGTAGTCCATGGCAACTAGGATGTGTTTGTTGCCCCTCGAGAACGGGAAAGGTCCTATAAAGTCGATGCCCCAAACATCAAAGATTTCAACTTCAAGGATGAAGTTAAGGGGCATCTCATTCTTCCTTGATAGATTCCCCATCCGTTGGCAGCGATCACATGTACGGACATATGCATGGACGTCCTTGAAGAGTGAGGGCCAAAAAAACCCCGCTTGGAGCACCTTAGCGGCTGTCTTGGAGGTGCTTGCATGTCCTCTACATGGAGAGTCGTGACAATGGGAGATCACACTCTGAATTTCCCCCTCAGGAAGGCATCGCCTGTAAATCCCATCCTTACACAGCTTGTAAAGGAAGGGCTCCTCCCAAAAATACATCTTGACATCATGGAGGAATTTCTTTTTTCGGTGGGAGGATAAATTATAGGGGAGGATTCCTGAAGCTCGGTAGTTCACATAGTCGGTGAACCATGGGGCTTGTCCTGAGGTGATGCCCATGAGATGCTTATCAGGAAAACCATCATCGATAGGGATGCTGTGGCTCTCAATAACGAGCCTGGAGAGATGATCGGCCATGGCATTCTCGGCCCATGCCTTGTCTTTGATCTCCAGATCAAACTCTTGGAGTAGCAGAATCCACCGGATGAGGCGAGGCTTAGCATCTTTCTTCTCTAGAAGCTGTTTGAGTATGGAATGGTCAGTGTATACAATGACCTTAGAATAGAGGAGATAAGGTCGAAACTTCTCCATCATGTACAGGACCGCAAGTAGCTCCTTTTCAGTCATTGTGTAGTTCTGCTACGCCTCATCCAGTGTTCTACTAGTATAGTAGATCACCGATGGCTTCTTATCATTCCTTTGTTCCAGGACTGCTCCCACCGCGTGATCGCTAGCATCACACATGATCTCAAAAGGGAAATCCTAGTTTGGTGGTTGTATGATGGGGGCAGAAATCAGTGCCTGTTTGATCCTGCAAAAAGCCTCATGGTACTCATCAGTAAAGATAAACGGGGCATCCTTGGCGAGCAGTTGAGTTAGAGGTTTAGCAATCTTGGAGAAATCCTTGATAAAGCGGCAATAAAACCCCACATGACCAAGGAAACTCCGCACCCCTTTTACCGAAGTAGGATGGGGCAATCGCTCAATGACCTCTACCTTAGCCCTATCTACCTCGATGCCCCGATCAGATATAACATGACCTGGTACTACTCCCTCCTGTACCATAAAAAGGTACTTTCCCAATTCGATACTAGGTTGACTTCCTCGTACCTACGGAGTACCTTGGTCAGATTTTCTAAGCAAAGGGCAAAGGTACCTCCATAGATGGAGAAGTCATCTATAAACACCTCCATGGTGTTTTCAATAAGGTCTGAAAATATGGCAGTCATATAGTGTTGGAAAGTGGCAGGGGCATTGCACAGTCCGAATAGCATCCTTCGATAAGCGAAGGTACCACACGGGCACGTAAGGATCGTCTTCTCCTGGTCACTGGGATGGATAGGAATCTAAAAGAAACCCGAATACCCATCCAAATAACAGAAGAAGGAATGTTATGGCAACCTTTCCAACATTTGGTCAATGAAAGGGAGGGGGAAGTGATCCTTCTGGGTGGCTTGATTCAGTCTATGGTAGTTAATGCACATGCGCCACCTAATCACAGTCCTGGTCGAAATGAGCTTATTCAGCTCATTCCTAATGACAGTCATCCCTTCTTTTTTAGGGACTACCTAAACTGGACTCACCTACTCACTATCTGAGATAGGGTAGATGATCTCAGCATCAAGTAGTTTAACAATTTTCTTTTGCACAACCTCTTGCATGTTGGGATTTAAACAGTGCTGAGGTTGTCGGGAGGGGCGATGACCATCATTAAGAAAGATGCGGTGCATACAAAATGAAGCATTAAGTCCCCAAATATCATCAACACTATAACCAATGGCACCCTTATGTTTACGCAGCACATCCAACAGTTGTTCCAACTGGGGGTCATTTAGTTTAGCATTAACTATAATGGGAAACTGATGGGAGGGGTTGAGGAATTCATACATGAGATGGGAAGGTAGAGGTTTTAGCTCTACTATTGATAGGCACTCCTCTTCTTTCTTGGAGGTAGGCTTCTCCACACTAAGGACCCCTCTGCGGGACTACCTAAGCATATAGGTAGGAGACTTATTGAGGAGTCTAGCGTACTCCTCCTTCTCCCCCGAATGAGGGTTGGTTACACAGCAACCAACCAACGCGGCCTCTAGTGGATCCTCTATAGAATATCCAGGCCTTAGCCTCCTGGTTGAGGGCTTTCTCCAGCACATCGACTCTATAGCACGAGTAGCCCGAGGTGGGGGAGGCTCTAACTTGTGGCAAGCTAAACTCCTCCTTTTCATCCCCTACTTGAAGGAAAAGCCTGCCGTTCTTCACATCTATCATTGCTCCCGCAGTGGCTAGAAAAGGTCACCCAAGTATAATAGGAATGTGGGAGTCGTCCGCCATCTCCATAACCACGAAATTATATAGGATGAAGAACTTTCCCACTTGTAGTGGGACATCCTCAAGAATACCCAAAGGGTATTTAACAGATCTATCAACTAGCTGCAAAGAGATGGTAGTAGGTTTCAGCTCTCCCACTTATAGCTTCTTACATATGGAATAGGGCATAAGACTCACGCTAGCTCCACGGTTGCATAGTACCCTGCTGATAGTTACATCCCCCACTGAACAAAGGATGGAGAAGCTTCCTAGATTTGAAAGTTTAGGAGGCAGTTTGTTTTGAATAATTGTACTGCACTCCTTAGTGAGTGCTATGGTAGCATTCTCGAGTAACTTCCCCTTGTTGGATAATAAATCCTTAAGAAATTTTGTGTAACAAGGCATGTTAGAAATAGCCTCCAGGAAGGGAATGTTGATGTGGAACTTTTTCAGCATTTCGAGAAACTTCCCGTACTTGTGCTCCTCCTTAGCCTTTACTAACCTCTGAGGATATGGAACATGAGGCTTGTAAGGCTTCACTGGAGGTGAAACATGCTCATCTCTAACCTCTTGGGCCCTTTTAGTATGGGGCCTCTCACTGGGAATCTCAATAGGGGCCTCCTTGGCAGCATCACCCTCATTGTCGATCTCTCTCCTTTCTTCCCTCATAAGCATATGAGGACACTCTCTAACTTCCTACAACTTCGCAGTGTGATAGCATTCATCTGGCCCTTGGGATTGGTCTTAGGTTGACCTGACAGATGTCCCTGAGGCCTAGACAAATGGCTCACCTACTGCACAATCTGAGCTATCTAGTTCTCCATCATCTTTTGGTGAGTGGTCGTAGTCTCAAATTTAGTTGTCAACTAACTGAGCGACTCACCTAATGCCTCATTGGTCTTGGTTTGGGTCACTATGAAGCGCTCTATAAGACTCTCCAAATTGGATTTTAGCTGGGGTGGCTGTTGTTATTGGGGTGGGCTTAGGGAGCCCTGTATTGGAAACCGGGAGGTTGTGGTTGGGAAGTATTGAGTGGCATGGGATTGTTGTTATGGTAGGAGAAATTTGGATGATTTCTCCAATCGAGATTATACGTGTTTGAGAAGGGGTTATTTTGTGGGCATTTGCCATAGTTTTGCATTGCATTGGCATACCCAACGCCTGGAAAGTGGATTGATACTAAGCAGCAACGTGGTCTTGAATGCCACAAATCTCACAAAGGGCCCCAACTGTAACACCCCCAGCACCTAGTGCTAGGAGCGTTACATTTTCTTAACTTTCTATTTAAATTCTTGGAGCGAAACGGACAGAGTTTCCCCTAAAAATTGACCATTTTTAGGCTAAAAGCCTTATAATAAACCCCTACAAATCAATGAAAGCGTAAAACATTTTAAAGAAGTTCAACGGCCACATGCTGCAGTTCATAACTCAACGAGCAACTTGCTCGGAGTACACAAAATAGAATAGTTCATTAACACAGAAAAAGTAAATGATACAGCTCAACGGTCTATACAACTGGAGTACTGAGGTTTACATCCCAAAATACAGCTAATTTCAAGTAAAGACATCTAACTAATCAGATGGTTGGCTTACACGGTCATACAGAGTGACTCATAAACAATATGCATTATATGAGCTAGAAAACTTAGTTTACAATAAATACAAACCAGAAATACGTTACATTACATCGTTAAACTCGTGAACCTACTCCTATATGGCACACATAACTCTTTTTCAATCAGGGGCAAACTTCAACTCCGCATAAGTGGCTTGACTTTCACCTATCACAAAGGAAACCTGGGGAAAAGGGGGGAAAGAGTAGTGGGATAAGCAACCACACGCTCACTGAGTGTCCCTCGACCCCCTTAAAACCAAAACCATTACAGGCAATAATATCTTTAATAGTCACATATCACGTATTCATACTTTACTATCGTACTAGGTATTCACGAAATTCTTATGAAAATATCACTAACCATAAACTTCATTTTAACCACTCAAACACATTTCTAGGTCTCTAAATGACCAAAATTCTTTACTAACAGGCAGTCAAACACTTAAGCAAGCAACGAGGCTAAGCACAGAACTTTCTTTCATAGATTATGCGATATAATTCGTGATTTATTCTTTGTCTATCTAATTTACTCATATGAGATGCTAAACATATGAAGCAGCGATTATGCCACGAACTTTCATTAGCTAAACATGCACATTCAAACTCATATGCTCGATGCATTACAAGGGTATGGCCATGCTGTACTTGGAATTTCATTTATACTACGCTTAGATTCTTATTCACATGATGTGCATGAAATCTTTCTTTTCTTTTTCTAAAAACACTTTACTTAGCCTCTTTAGGCTCATATTCTTCATAGAATCTCTTTCACATTGGTCTTATAATGACCCTTAAAAATTTTCTTTCTGAAATACTTAAAAAGGCGAAATACCGACTGCTTTTCTTACTTATAAGGAAACTACTCTGGGCATAAGATTATCATAAAGTGCTGGTTAGGAGAGATCTAAACTTAATCCCCGTGAGATTAACTCACACTAAGCTCTTACTCCCAGGATGGCAACTAACTTTTGGACCTTAACCCTCGTTAGAGTCTCTAGGGATTACTCCCTAGGGTAGCGATTCCCCTGTTTAAGCAGGTTCACTCCCATCTATTGTCCCTAAGCACTTATCTTAGCCATTTAAACTGGTTACAATGACTAATAAGTTTACTGCCTCTCGCAGCGAAATCCTTTATCATGCAACTCACGGCTTTGTAAAACTCTTTAGGGATTCCCCCGTTCAAGTAGGTTCACTCCCAAAACTGTATTCATTTAGTTAAAATAGGCCACATGCACTAATAATTATGACTACTATCATTTCAAAACATGAAATCCTTCTTTCTCAAAACTCACCCTTATGCAAGTAATCAAACTTAATGGCATAGAAAGGGTAGGGTGCACATGTACACATTCAAACACTTCATAATTCAACTTAGTAACATGAGCCACACATGGCCTCGCAATCCACACGATTGTGGTAATCACAACCCATACTCCCTTCTCACATAGCAACCAACCACAGGACCTTGAACCATTCATAGTTCTACCTCAAACCGTCCAACTACCATCTCCGTTTCAATTTCACAATTTAGTATTCTAATGATGGTGATATATTGAAAAGCGATATGTAAACTTACGTAACTTACCAATGTTTAACTTACCGAACAAGCAAACAACAGTTAGTAGTGCGCTGCAACTAATGGTTATAACCATATATACATACATATATATATATATATATATATATATAT
>JAKOGI010001989.1:0-67500 GCA_029747015.1 Carnegiea gigantea
TATATATATATATATACATATATATATATGCATACAGATATGTATATGTTTGTATCTATATATATATATATGTATATATGTATATATATATATATTTGTGTGTGTATGTGTGTGTGTGCATATATATATATAAACATATACATGTACATATACATACATGTAAATATATGTTTTCATATATATATATATATATATATATTTATATATATCTTTGTTGTATTGTATTTTATGTATAATGTTGTGGTTTATATACACACACACACACAGGCTGCATATCATAGTATATTTATATATATATATATATAAAATATATATATATATGTAGGTTTGTGTGTGGGGGGGGGGGGGGGCATAGAACTCCTTGTCGTAAGTTGAGTAGTTCTTCCTTGAGCCATTGAGGTTCTCACTAAAATAGGCAATGGGGCGTTGATGTTACATAAGGATAGCCCCTATACCCACTCCACTTGCGTCACAATCAGCCTCAAGGGGTTTATCAGGGTTGGGAAGGGCTAGCACCGGGGGCTCATTATGCTTGGATTTAAGTTTCTCAAAGGCACCATGGGTAGCCTTGGTCCACTCAAATGAACCTTTCTTCATGCATTCGATGATGGGAGCCGTGGGGGTGCTAAATCCCTTAATGAATCTCCTATAAAAAGATGCCAAGCCATGGAGGCTCCTAACTTCAGTGATGGTGGTTGGCGTTGGGCATGAGTTAATAGCTTCCACTTTGCCTTGGTCAATGAAGATTCCATCCTTAGAAGCAACATACCCTAAAAAGATGACTTGGGGTGCAAAGAACTCACACTTCTCTAGCTTGCCAAAGAGCCTTTGAGCTCTTTGAACCTTGAATACTTCTTCCAAGTGATGTAGCTGATCTTTTTGACTCTTTGAATAAACAAGGATATCATCAAAGTAGACCACCATAAATTTCCCAAGAAAAGGCCTCAAAACCTCATTCATCAATCTCATAAATGTACTAGGGGCATTAGAGAGGCCCTTGGTCTTAAATGCTATTTTCTATTCATCACCTTCCCTCATGCGGATTTGGTGATACCCACTCCTTAAATCAATTTTGGCGAGGATAGAGCAGCCATGGAGTTCATCAAGCATGTCATCAAGCCTAGGTATGGGATACCTATACTTGATCGTAATGTTGTTGATAGCCCTACTGTCCACACACATGCAAAAAGTTCCATCTTTCTTAGGCATTAACAAAGCCAGAACCGAGCAAGGACTCATGCTCTCTCTTATATAACCTCTAGCCAACAACTCATCAACTTGTCTTTGAAGCTCTTTGGTCTCTTGAAGGTTACATCTATGGGCCGCTTTATTAGGAAGTGGGGCATCGGGATTGAGGTCAATTTGGTGCTCAATGCCTCGGATTGGTGGGAGGCCGGGGGTAAATCTTGTGGAAAGGCATCTTGATATTGGGAAATGAGGGGGCGGATCATAGGGCGTAAGGGAGTCACTTCCTCACTTTTGTTGCTTTCAAGCATGAGTAAAGCTAAAACTTGCTTACCCTTGCTTAAAGCCCTCTCAACCCGTGTTCCACTCAACATGAGAAGTTCTCTCTTTTTCTCACTTCCCACCCCGGGCTTAATTTTGTGGACTTGGTTAGGAGGTAATGGGTTTAGAACAATCTTTTCCTTATCAATAATCAAAGAATATGTGTTCTTGAAACCATCATGCATAACATGCCTGTCAAATTGCTAAGGTCGATCCAAAAGAATATGACAAGCACTCATAGGCACCACATCATAAAGGACATTATCCCTATACTTCTTTCCAATTGAGAAGGAGATAAGGACTTATGTGGCTACCTTAATGTCGCTGCTATCATTGAGCCACTTCAAAGAATAAGGCTTGGGATGAGGAATAGTAGGAATACCAAGCTTCTCAATAAGAATAGTGGAGGCCACGTTGGTGCAACTCCTTCCATCGATGATTAAGTTACACACCTTGTCTTAGATGGTACACCGAGAGTGAAAGATCATTTCCCTTTGAGCCTTGTCATAAGGAGTGTCTTGGGTATATAATAACCTCCTTAAGAGAAGCAGTTCACCTTCATCGGCATCAAGTAAGGTCTCTTCATCCATATCGTCCGATTCCACCCCATGAGTTTCTTCTTGAGCCTCCATCAATAAAGCATCAACTTCTTCTACTTCTTGCATGGTCATTACCCTTTGGTTTGCGCAATCATATTGGAAATGACCATATCCTTGACACTTAAAGCACTTCTTCCCCTCAAGCTTCTTAGACAATTCCTTTGGAGAAGGAAGGGCCACGGCTTTACCCTTGTCAACCCGTGAGGAGCTCTCGGGTTTAGGATGAAGGAAGGGTTTGAAGGGGGTTTTGAGCTCACTTGATCCTTAAGGAAAGGCTTAGTGAAGTCCTTCTTCTTTTTCTTCGCTTTTTAACTTTGAGAGCTAACTTATGAACATCATCCAAGGTGAAATAAGTTTGGGGTTCCACCTTTCTAGTAATGAGAGGCTTTAATCCATTGAGAAAACGAGCCATGGTTTGTTCTTGGGCTTCATGGATACCTCCCCTCAAGAGGAGTTGCTCAAATTCCCTCATGTACTCACCCACACTCATGTTGTTCTGCTTGAGTGAGAAGAGTTAGTTGTAGATGTCTTGCTTGTAGCTTTCAAGAAGGACCCTCTTTTTCATGAGAGTTTTAAGTTTCTCCCATGAGTTGATCTTTCTCTTGCCTTCTCTAGCCCTTTGCTTCTTGATGTTTTCAAACCACAAGGAGGCATACCTTGTGAGTTTAAGGCTAGCAACCTTGAAACTTCTTTCATCATTATAGCCCTTAGCGTCAACGATTCGGTCTATAGCTTGAACCCACTTAAGGTACGCATCGGGGTTCAAGTTGCCATTGAACTCTGGAGGTTCTACCTTGATGTCTGTAAACTCATCCGTAGGAGGTCTCCTACCTTCCCTTCTTGGATTGCTTCCCATACTTGAGTCACTAGAGCAGTCATGTTCATCTCCATGATCATTGGGCTCTTGAGCTCTTTGGCCTTCTTAGAGGCTATAAATTGGGTGGTCATTTGCTCAACTTGCCTACTAAGTTGCCTCACACATTGTTGTAAGGCTAGAATGGCATTATCTTATCGCATGATATGAGCTTGTTCCAAGCTCATATCTCTTGCCACTCTTACCAGTTGGGGAGAGTTTATGGATGGGTTTTCCTCATTAGACATGGTGGGGATTAGAAAAGGAGGAGGGAAGGGGGTAAAGGCTTGAAAAGAAGAGGGGCACGGTCGCACTAGGGGTATCACAGTGCAAAAATAGGCTGGGGAAGGGAGGCACGGTCGTGCCCAAAGGCACTAGGTGGCCGTGCTAGTGTTCTGGCACTGGAAAGTAGTGGCACGGTCGTGCCTATAGGCACGGGGGGGCCGTGCCAAGTTGTTGCCCAGAAAACACAGTTTTTGTGGTTGGAAGCTTTAGAGGGGTTTTGGTTAGGGATTGTGTTTGGGCTATTTTGTGGGGTTCTTTGAGGAGTGAAAGAGGGGTTTTGTGTGGGTAAGTCAAGTATAGGTTAAGGATTTATGGCCCTAAGAAAGTGTTTAGTCAAGGTTATTTTGAGAAGGAAAAGTGGGATAGATCAAGTTAGGGAGAGGTGTAGCTTCACCATGGTTTTCATAACAGGGGTGAAAGAAAAAAAGCTTGACAAGGATGAAACCAAAGCAAGGAAATGTGGTATAAACTCAAGAACACCAACCTGGATTAGCTCTGATATCAAATGGAGCGTGGCCAAGATGGGCTGGATGTAGCTTGCTTGAGTTTAGTTGCAAATTTTCCTTGTGCATAAGATATAACTTAGTTTAAAGGCTAAGCCACCTACCAAGACTAAGGAACCACTAAGAAATGCCTAAAGGCTTAGCCACCAACACTTCTATAAAGGTTCCACTCAAGTGTCACCACCTTAGAAACAAGGATAAAGAGAAATGAGATTTTTGAAAGAGAAAGGTTCGAGCTATTTCATATCATTCAAAATCTTATCTCTTACAACCTAAGAGTCTCCCTTATATATGAGAGCCTTTAACAAGCTGAAAGAAAAGGGGGAAAGGGGCCATACAATGTCCATAAAGCAAGAGGAAATCAAAAACCAATGCAACCACAAAAGCTGAGAAGTGCTTTATGCTTTTTGTCAGCAGCTTTTCAGATTACAACTGCCAACTTCAAACAACTATATCTCCTAGGTCTCTTACTCATATTGGGTGAAACAAACCTTGATAGAAATCTTAGAAAGTTAGCTTTTAGGTGGCTTAAGTTGGTAGAACGTTGGAGCTATTGTTTGGGGGATATGGGCCAAAAGGTGCAGCATGTGCAAGCTGGGCTAGTTTCTGCAGCATCTAGAAAATGGCTCCAATTGACCTATTGCCCAATGACCTAACCTAGAACTCTTTATATGTCCTCACAGCTAGCACATTAAGGGTTCTAAAAAGTGGATTTTTAGCCTCCTAAGTCTAAATTAAGCTTGAGTAATCAAGCTTACAAAACCGGGTATGTACGCTGGCTTCTGGGAAGTTTGGGAGCATGCTACTGTTTTGAGCTCAACTTATTCTTGCTATAGGTTTAACCTCATTTTCATGATTAAACCACTTAAAAGTCCTCTTCACCTTCCCAAAATAGGAGAGTAACACATCCTAAAGGCTCAGGATGAGGTTAGAGTTGAAGCTCCAAATTAGTACATGGACCAAGTCCCCTTTGTTGTAGCTTGTGAGCACTAAGAAGGATTTGTGAGTTCATTTAGACTTGTGTAGGCATGACATTTGCTTCATTTGAGGATGGTGCTACAAATCCTCAGAGAGCATTAACTTTATGGTAAATTAAAGAAGTGCGAATTTTGGTTGGAAGAAGTGATGTTTTTGGGACATGTGGTTATAAAAGAAAGAATCAAAGTTAAACCCCAAAAGATGAAGGCAATCATAGAGTGGTTAAGGCCTATTAACATAACTGAGATTAGAAGCTTTTTAGGTTTAGCAGGTTATTATGGAAGGTTCATCAAGGACTTTTCAAAATTAGCTTCACCCCTAACCAATCTACTGAAGAAAAGTGAACAAGTTTGAGTGGACCGAAAAATGTGACAAAGCTTTTCAAGAGCTAAGGCAGCGACTAACTACTTCCCCAATCCTAACGCTACCAATGGAAGATAAGGAGTATACCATTTATAGTGATGCTTCAAAGAACGGATTGGGGTGTGTTCTGATGCAGGAAGATAAGGTAGTAGCTTATGCCTCTCGACAGCTCAAGCCCTATAAGAAAAACTATCCTACCCATGACTTAGAGTTAGCAGCCATGGTCTTTACGCTGAAAATTTGGCGACATTCCTTATATGGAGTACCATATAAGATTTATACTGACCATCAAAGTTTGAAGTATATCTTCACCCATAAGGAGCTCAACTTGAGGCAACAGCATTGGCTTGAGTTGCTTAAGGATTATGATTTACAAATTCAATATCATCCAGGAAAAGCAAATGTTGTAGTAGATGCCCTGAGTAGAAAAGTGCAACAAAGCTCATATACTGTGGTGATTACTTAGTTGAGTCTCTTGAAAGAACTTGAGGACTTGGGAATTCAACTAGTGTCCTATGGGCAAGCACATATTCAATTATTAATACTTACCTTATAGCCTTCAATAGTGGAGGAAATTCGAGTGAACCAGGAAAGTGATCTTGGAATAAACCAAAATTTAGAGAAAGGAAAGTCTCCCGGGTTTATAGTACATGAGGATGGGACCCTGCGATTTCAAAATCACCTATGTGTGCCCCGAAATGAGGAATTAAGGAAACATATCCTAGAGGAGCTCACAATACTCGCTACTTGGTGCATCCAGGAGGCACCAAGATGTACAGAGATGTAAGGTAATACTTCTGGTGGAATAATATAAAAAAGGAGGTTGTAGAATATGTAGATAAGTGTTTGACCTACCAGAAAGTTAAAGCAGACCATCAGCATCCCATTGGTGAATTGCGATCCCTAGAAATTCCCACATAGAAGTGGGATTCAATTTTAATGGACTTTGTTATGGGTTTACCCCTTTCGGCCTTGAAGAAGAATGCTATTTGGGTTATAGTTGATCGGCTTAGCAAGTCGGCTCATTTTCTGCTAATCAAAGATACCTGCGGAGTTGAAAAACTAGCCCAGTTGTAAGTTAAAGAGATAGTCTGACTACACGGAATCCCCTTAGATATAGTATCAGATAGGGATCAAAGATTCCAAGCCCGTTTTTGGCAAGCACTTCAAAAGGCTTTGGGACCAAATTGAACTTTAGCAGCTCTTATCACCCTGAGACGGATGGGTAAATTGAAAGAGTGAACCAAATTCTGGAGGACATGGTAAGAGCTTGTGTGTTGGAGTTCTAAGGGAAGTGGGAAGACGATTTGCCACGGGTGGAGTTTTCTTATAACAATAGTTACCAATCCACCATGAAAATGGCCCCGTTTGAGGCTTTATATGGAAGAAAATGTAGAACAACACGGTGTTGGAGTGACTTGGATGAGGCATTGATTATAGGCCCTGAAATAATCCAGGCAATCATGGAAACAATAAGAAGGATTTGGGAGCACATTAGGGTTGCCCAGAGTCAGTAAAAGAGTTATGCAGACAAGAGAAGGAGGCATTTGCAGTTTCAAGTAGGAGATAAAGGTTTTCTGAAAGTATCACTAACTAAGGGTATCAAAAGGTTTGGGGTACAAGGAAAATTGAATCCAAGATATATTAGACCTTATGAAGTCATTGAAAAGTTATATCCCATAGCATATCAACTGGATCTGCAGGTAGAGCTAGAACACGTGCATAACGTGTTTCACATCTCTCACCTTAGAAAGTATACCCCAGATCCAAGCCACACCATTGTATCTAAACCTATTGAAATCACTACAGATTTAGTATATGAAGAGCGACCAATCCAAATACTAGATTGCAGGATTAAGTAGTTGTGCAATAAGCAGATACCTCTAATCAAAGTGATATGGTCAAATCATATCTTCCAAGAAGCTACTTGGGAAACTGAAGAGGAAATGAAAGCCAAATACCCATAACTATTTGAGGTAATATTACATTACATGGTAAAGTCATAAATTTCGAGGGCGAAACTCTTTAAGGGAGAAAGGCTGTAATAGCCCAATCCTAAATTATTTAATTATGTTTATTTATTTAATTGCCTCATGTCCATGATTTTTTTCCTCATAATTATTTTTCACATTTATTCACCCTGGTGGGGAAAAATTTATGTGGGCCCTCACTTGGCATTTCGGATTTTATTTGTTTATTTAATTGATTAACGAAAACTTTGGAAGAATTGATAGTAGGCCCTAACAAGTTTAATCTAAGTAATTTATTTTGTTTTCCGTAACATTACAAAAATTTAGTTTTGAGTTTCGTAGAAACGATATCGTTACGAAGCATTTTATTCCCGAACCCGACTTATTTCGGCCGATTTGAAGCCAACAAGTTTGCTTATTCACCTAACTAATTACTATGATTAAGCTTAACTATCATTAGCCCAAAATGGTTACTTTACTAGTTAAAAACTCAGCCAAGAGTTAGATTAGTCAAACGAACACAAATCAACCTAAAAACTCCATTTTCTCTCTTCTCTCTCTCTCTCCCCCACGGTAGCACCCCAGCCACTGTTTGGCTGTTTTTAGGCAAGTTTTCAGCCAGCCCTAGTGATCTTCGATCCCCATGGCATCCTAGTACCTCTAGCCACCATCCTCCATCATCAAAACCACTAAACATCAAATCCATCTCTACTTATCTTCAAGCAAAGTGAGTAAGCTTGAAACTTGATCTTGTTGGTTTTACTTTTTATTTTAGTTTTGATTCTTGTTTTTATGTTTGTGATCTTTGATCATGTTGTTTTGATAAGAAATAAGAGTTATTTTTGTGTTGATCATGGTGGAGTTGAGGTTGGATCATGCTAGGGTTAGGGTTAATCCTTAATCATGCAGGCTTGATGTTAAAGTGTTGGATTTTGATTGTTTTATCTTTAATTTGGTCATCTTCTGTCCTATTGTTCATGATGATGTTTTTGGTGATTTCAAATGAGTTGGAGTGAGTCCACATTGGCCATAAACTAGGGTTTTGTCAAGTAATGTATGGTTTGAATTAAATTAGCATTAAGCTTGGTTTATGTGTGTATTTGATTGAAAAATAATCTTTATTGGATATGATTATGAAGTGAATTTGAGTGTGGTGATTTTGTATGATGTTGGGATAGACCAAAGCTTATTTACATGCTTTCAAGGAATGGTTTAAGTTGAGGATTTGTGTAAAAAAAAGGGGGGGGGGAAGCTAAAACAGTGAGGGCTGGAAATTTCAAGAAAACAGGACATACTTCACGATTAAACTGGTAATAATCGACTGATTGGAAAATTATGATTTTTAGTGGGTAGATAGTTCAGTGCATTAGCTTTCAAATGCCTTTTTAATTGCCTTAATTTGAGGTCTGTGGAAAAAGTTATGGTCATTTTCCCAAAACTGTACAGAATGGTCCAAAACTGACATACTTGTGTCCTAACTTTATTTTAGGAATTCTATTATGGGAATCAAGCTTGGTGTTCTAAATGAAAGATTTTTTGGGACTTCCTAAGCTTTCTATATTGGGGTTTTGAGTCACAATCAGAGGTCAGATGACTAAGTTATGAGTCATTCTTTCTAAGCCCCTGTTATGCTTTTACTTTTCTTTTACTAAATTATTAGCTATGAACTAAATATTTTTGCTTACCATATGTTCCTACAATAATAATTTTATATAGAATCAGGGCCTAATCAATCATTCCTTCCACTTTTGTGCATAATATTATTCAGCGATCTTTAAATTTAAAAATTCCAGGTACGTTCATTGTCTGTATCTTTAGAAATCAACATGTATTTATGAAAATTATAATGTTTTGGTAAGTACATCAGTGAATTAGTTTAATCAGTGATTTATCACATAATCAGTGACCCCATCAGTTATCAGTTACAGGGCATAACCCTTTAACTATCCGCGCGGCTTTAGGCCAGGTCACGATCGGCTTGGCAGGTGTACACCTATCTTCATATCGTAATAGCTACTAGGGGTTCACAATAAGATAATAATTGACAACGCAGTTTCATATTTATCTTATTCCTTGTTTTTAATTAAAAATAATTTACAATATGGGCCCAACCAGTTTTTCCATGAGCGTTTAACAACATAGGAATGCATGCACTGAGCTTCGACTCACAGTTCAAAAGGTTTTCCTGTTTTGTTTTAGGAAAGTGTTCAGTGAATCGCCCTCAGGTGGGTAGGATGGCTGAAGATGATTAGTGAGCCAGGAAGTCCATATGGAATGGTGATGTATTATCATTGAGATGTTTATAACACCGTATTGTGATATATTTTGGTGTGGAAGCTGTATATTTTATCAAAATTCTATATTTTGGTGTAATCCTTGAGATGTTTGAATGGTTTTGATGTTAGAACAGTTTCTATATTTATCTAAATGATCTGATGGGTTGTGATGGTGTGAATGCCTTTGATGGTAAGCATTGATTATTATGGCTAAGTTTATCATGTGCAAACAAAGCCTTGTCCTTGTTGGATGGCAGTAACGCCTGATCATTTGGGTTATCATGTCTAATTGGAAAAACCAATGGAAGAATCACAAACAGTGATTTATGTACATTTGGGCGTTACATTCAATGGGCCGAACAGTACTAGTTTAATCGCAAACAGATCCCTATTTTTGGTCCGTTCGCAGCTCTACTATTCTTGTTTTCCCCCTTTTCTTCACATAATTCTCCTCTAAATTCACTTCTTAAAATCATTTAACAAAGTCTTATTCCTGACCATCACCTTACGAAGCCATATTACTCAAATTTACTCCATAATCATCTACATCAAATTTTCAATTCCTCTCTTTTTTAAAATCACTCAAAACACATCGGTAAGCTTACTTATTTGCATAATAAGCAAAATGACCTTCTATAATAAATTGTGGAAATTTTCGTAAGCCACCCTTTTCTACAAAATCACCTCAAGTGATTTTCTAAGTTAAATAACATATCCAAGATTCATTTCTTTATCCAATTATACACAAATAATATACTTGATGTTAGAAATAAATCAACCAATGCTTAATGACCACGACCCTAAGCTATGACCAACTTATTCTTGCATTTAAACTCATCCAAGCTCAACATAAATATCATGATATCCATTACTAGTGCAAAAAATCATAAAAATCAAGTACCAAAATCTAAATCCATCATTTCAAACTCAAGCTTGCATGCTCATGCATAAACTCAACCCTAGCATCCTTTTAAGCATAACTAACAAATTAAAACATCAAAAAAGTTCTTATTCTTATCAAAATAATATGATCAGTAATTAAAACCCACAAAAACAAGAATCAAAACCAAAGTAAACAAGATAGGTGATGGAGTTACTCACTTTGAGCTAGAAAAAGGAGGAGAGAGAGAAGCTTGATATTTTGATGGTTTACTTGGTGGAAAATGACTTAGATAATACTTGACTGAGTTTTTAACTCCAAAAGCAACTTTTTGCTAAAGATAATTAGGGATAATTTAGGATAATTAGCTAAGTAAATGGAAAGTAACTTGTGGGCCAAAAGTGGGCCCAAATGAATTTGAGCAAAAAAGAATAACACCTTATGCAATTGAATTTTTCATAACTTGAAATTAAAATTTTGGGACGTTTTGAAAAATAATTTAATCTTTTAAAGCATATTTATCACGGCAGGTTATCGACTCCCATAAAATTTTATGTTAATAAAAACCAGAATTGCAAAGTGAGGGCCTAAATGAATTTTTCCCGATCGGGATGATTAAATGCATTAAACAAATATAAGAAAATTAATAGCATGACTTAATTAAATAAGTAATCATGATTTAGGGTCGGGCTATTTTATATATATATATATATATATATATATATATATATATATATATATATATATATATGTATATGTATGTATATATACATATACTTACATATACATATATCTTTATAAATACATATGTATGTATGTGTGTGTGTATATATATATATATATATATATATATATATATATATATATATATATATATATATATATATAGATATATATATATATATATATATATATATATATATATATATATATATATATATATATATATATACATATAATATATACTATATATATATATATATATATATGATATATATATATGTATATATATATATATATATATATATGTGTGCGTGTGTGTGTGTGTGTGTGTCGATATATATATATATATATGTGTGTGTGTGTGTGTGTGTATGTCTGTACGTATGTATATACACACACTAACATGCCCAGAGAGACACAGACGTGCACACACTCGCACACGCATAACAACAACAACAACTGCTAGTATGGGTCCCAATTTTTCTGGGTCCGGGGAAATCTATAATTTGGTGGTCGTACTAATAAGTCCTTAAAGTACACTCTATCTTGAGGTCATTTTATGCCATTTTTAGGGAGAATTTTGTGTTTTATGATATATTATGCAATCCTTTTTCTGTTTTACGCTTGGATACAGTTCTTTTCTGTGTTTTGCAGGTTTTTGGACCATTTCGCCACAAATTTGACCCCTAAATGAGTGTAGTTTGACCCTTATGGACACACCTAAGTCACTATACCCATGGGAGGAAGACAGAATAGAAGAATGTCAAGACAGAGCTCACCACGGACGGTCTGTGGTTTAGGCCACAGTCTGTGGTGAGGCTATAATTGCGAGTGTCTTCATTTTCCTTCTTCGTGTGGTTGAGGTTAATTGAGTTCTTCTTTAAATAGAGGTATTTCACAACAAATTTGAAGGAGATACATCAAAAGAGAACTCGTAGTCTCTAATCTTTTCCATTTTTTTCCATTTTCTTAACTTTAGTTTTAGATTTCTTAGTTAGTTTTGAGTTAAGAGTGAAAGTTGCGAAGAAACGCTTGCTGTTCGAAGCCCTTACAAAGTTTGAAAACCCTTGGAGGATCTCCAATTGTGCTAAGTTTTCTTCTCTCAAACTTTGTTTAGCTGTTATTATTTCAAGTATGTGTGAGCTGCTTTCTCAATGTGTAGATTGTTAGCCAAGCATTAATGCTAGAATCTCTCAATTCTACTTAGTTGCGCTTGCTCTTGATTGGAATTGGTTGAATTCTATCTTTTGTGTGTGATTGTTGTGAGTGAATTTTGGCCAAATTTACTTGCCAATTCTAAATAGTTAAGTGAAGGATTGAAAGGTGAAACTTGCTATTTGATTAACAAGATAGGACTTCGCTTACTAATACTTAAGAAAGATTCACTTCTTAAGAGAATCTTTAGCCATCAAAAATCCATAACTTAGACTAAACAAGGACACTTGAAAGAATGACAATCAGTTAGTTTAAGGTAATTCAGTTTATTTCGAAAAAAAATATTGAATTCTAAATATGATTGCACCCCTTTAAATCTCTCAACATAAATCAAGTGCATTTATATTCCATTGAGCAACATCTTTACTAGGCGAAAAAAAATCCTTAGATTCCTTAAATTTATTGAATTTTCCAATTAGCTTATAGCGTTGTTCAAACACTCAATTGAAATTTGCTTGGTTAGCACTTTCATAGGACAAAACTCAATAGACTATAATTGTTCTTTATGGGAACGATACCTTTTCTGAACTACAACACCGACGCCCTTACGGGCATAGGTTAAGTTTTTGGCGTTATTGCCAGGGACCAAATTTGTGGATCTTGAATTAGCCTTTAGAAATTAACTAAGCATTTTTGTCATTCTTTCTTTTTCTTGATATTTTTTATTTACGTTGGTAGTTTTGTAGGTAATTTTACAGCATTTTCTCCTTTATATGCAAAGTCCCTTTCTGTTCAAATTCGATCCAGAAATCGAAAGAACTTTTCACTCTAGGAGGAAGAAATTAAGGGTAGAAGAGGCAAGACTAAAGGCTCAAGCAGTTTCTTCGTCTATGGCAGGGATAGAAGGTCACCAAAGAAGGACACTCTGGGATTTTGTTACCCCGGGAGTCCAAGGCATTTCCTTGATCATTACTCGGCCAACCATAAAAGCGAACAATTTTGAGCTTAAACCAGCCCTTATATCAATGGTGCAACAATCCCAGTTCGGAGGCACCCTGTTAGAAGATCCAAAGTTACACCTCCCAGTCTTTTTAGAGGTGTGTGACCCGTTAAAACTCAACGAAGTTTCTACCAATGCCATCTGCTTGTACGTATTTCCCTTTTCACTTAGGGATAAGGTGAGGGCAATGCTCTACTTGTTGCCTCCCAGATGCATCATGACATGGGATGAGCTCACATTGCCAAGTTCTTTCCTGTGAGTAAGATGGCAAGCCTGAGGAATCAAATCACTACATTCTCTCAAAAGGAAAATGAAATGCTTTATGAAGCTTGGGAGCAATTCAAGAACCTTTTACGATCATGCCCTCACCATGGTCTTCAATGGTGGATGATCGTGCAGATATTTTATAATCAAGTCACTCAGCCATTAAGATCTACTATTGATGCGGCCACAGGAGGTACTCTTATGAACAAAACTTAAGATGAAGCATACAATCTTATAGAAGAGATGGCTCTTAACAATTTCTAATGGTCGTCTAAGAGGAACTAACCCAAGCAGGTTGGAGGTAAGTTAGAATTAGATGCTATGTCTGTGCTTTCTTCTAAAGTTGATGCTATACCTTAAAAATTAGAGCGCTTAAATGTTAATTCTGTCAGTTCAAATATGCCTTCCCTATCATGTGATATATGTGGGTTAATTTCTCTTATAGGTCTAATGCCCCACTCCTATCCCAAATGAATTTTAGGCCACCCCTGGGATTTTAAAGACCATTCTATTCTTAACAAGCACCTCAATAATCTAATTTAGAGACTATGATGGAGAATATGCTTTTGGTACAGCAAAAGCAAGATGAGTGCATTAAGCAATTAGTCTCTAAGGTTAATGTGCTTACTACTCATAAGAGGATATTGGAAGCTTAAGTTGCTCAACAAGCTACCTCTTCGTCCACACCCCCGGGTAGACTACCTAGTAAACTCGACTCTAACCCCTACGAGCAGTGTAACTAGGTTACCTTGAAAGAAGGGGTAGAGGATTCTAGGGACATAACACTTGAGGAGGGCAGAAAGGTGATCATGAGTGAGAGTTAGGAGAAAATTGATGAGGGTGAGCCCATAACTTTTAGAGAAAAATGCAATTTTGAGTTCCCCAAAGTCTTTTCGCCTAAACTTCCTAACCCAGGTAACTTTTCTATCCCCCGTGTAGTAGGAAAAGTGAAGATTGATAGAGCCATATGTGACCTTGGTGCAAGCGTCAGTTTGTTGCCCTACTATG
This sequence comes from Carnegiea gigantea, assembly GCA_029747015.1. Taxonomy (NCBI): domain Eukaryota; kingdom Viridiplantae; phylum Streptophyta; class Magnoliopsida; order Caryophyllales; family Cactaceae; genus Carnegiea; species Carnegiea gigantea. Next base: position 14,364 of record JAKOGI010001989.1, read on the forward strand.
TGTTCCATAAGCTTCATTTAGCACTATTACAACCAGCACCCTTTTCACTCTAATTAGCGAATGGTTCCAAAACACAACCTTTGGGTATGTTAGAGGATGTGCCCATAAAAATAAGAGATTTATGGATGCTTGAAGAGTTTATCATTGCTGATATGATTGAGACTAACAATGCCTAAATCATTCTTGGGAGACCCTTTTTGGCTACTTCAGGTTGCATGTTTGATGCAAAAGGGGACCGGATAACATTTAAAGTAAGGAGTGTTACTTTGCATTTTATTTTATGAAAGATAAAATCGTTTCGCCTAATTCTTTCCTATCTGATGTACTTCCCCTTTCTCCTAAAATTAAGATAAAGGATGATTAGGGTTGTCCTAACCCTTCTGATTTTGATTGGATTTCAAGTGAGGATCCCAACCAAGGTTATGTTAAGGTGGAGTTCGCTACTCCTACGCCACCTAGCATACCTAAGGTTAAGACCTGTACTTCTAATGAGTCTTCCATGAGTGACTATTGCAGGTTCACTCAATTAGTTCTTTCTTTACCTCATATAGAAGGAGTCGATTTGGATTTTGATCTTAGGACTGAGTATAAAGATAATGGCCCATTTGATGGAGCCCGATATTGATTTGTTTTGTATGCTGATAGTATGCTTTGGTGTAATTTGATGATAAAGAAGGACCACCAACCTGAGTATCTGAGGTGGTACCTTCAGTTGAAAGACTTCAATTTTGTGGTTCACGATAAAAACGAAGCATATGTTGTGGGGGAGTTCAATACCCACACTCTTATTGAACCAGAACCAGAATAGAAGAAAGGTCGAGCTCTCGACCATAAACGAGCGCTTCTTGGGAGACAACCCAAGTGTTTGTTTTCTTTTTCCTTTTTATTTTCTTTTTTTATTGTACTTTTTGCTTTTGCTATTTTGAACCTCCACTAGAAAATCAAGAAACAATACAAAATGCAATAAAAAAATGTTGAAAAAGAAGAAGAAAAAAAGGCTAGGGCCAGAGCTGATCGCAAACGGTCCATGGCCACCATCACTATTCGTGGTGAGCCCGCATCCGCGATCAAGGTTTTCAAGGTCCTTTGATCCCAAATTTCTTCCTCTTCTTCCTCTAAACTCAACCCTCTCTCCCTCTAAACACTCCCTTCTGTCTCTAAAACCTCCATAACCACTTCATTTCAAACCTTCAATTCTTCACCAAAATCCGCCAACTTTCTTCCCTTTTCACTTACTTTCTTCACTTTCATCCCAAATCTCCTTTATTTTTCATTTTCAAGCTTTCTTTCTCTCCTATTTTCCCTGTCCCCATACCACAACCTTCAAAACTCCATTTTCACTTTTTACTCTTCTAGCTTCCATTTTTCTTCCATTTTTCTTCACCACTTCCTTCTCTTTTCTCAAATTTTTAATTTTCTAGCATTTTTCTACTCATTTTCTTTTAATTTGATTTTTCAAGTCTTTTACTCATCCACATTACGCCATCATGGCACCAGAGAAGAAGGAAAGAACCTCGCAAGAAGCTGGGACTTCAAGTTAAGCCCCACAAAGGCCACCCCGAAGTTCCCGAACATCCATCACCACGAGAAACTGAGGTAACATTCCACTCCCCAAGTTTAATTAATCCTGAACATATTACTAGATATAATGCGTTGAGTAGTAAACTAGTAGTAGCTACTCGATATTATGATGGGAATGTGCTGAATCGTTTGGGATTGTTGGATGATATTCGTTAGTTCTTTGCTCGAGCCGAAATGGGATAATTTTTAGAAACTAGGGACCACATTTATTAGGACGTCACCCTTGAATTTTTAAGCACACTGATGTTGAGGTCACGAGTGACCTTTGATGTCGAGAGGGCTACATTTTATTTTATCTTAATAGGGAGTTCTGTTAACTTAATTTGAGTGCCTTTAATGGTATATTTGGTTTTCCACCAAGTATGGATCTCCCATACTGCCATGGCTCTAAGGAATTCAATCCGAAATCTTTTTGGTATGAAATTTTCGGTGATTGTCGATATCATGCTAGTAATTGCAAAGGTACCGTTACTCGAAACCCCTGTATTCGTGTGGCCCAACGCTTATTAGCTTGTGGTTTGTTTTCCAAGGAGGATTGTTTAAATATATCTTGCCTGTATAAATTATATTTTTTGTATAGTGGGCTTGAAGGCGACTTGATTGACCCTGGGTCATTCTTTGTCAATTAGTTATATAATGCAGTCACTAGTTCTACACATAGGATTACCATTGGGGACCTCATTACGCCCATTCCTAGGTTAGTTGGTGTTGAACTGAACCCTGATGATAGAGTCGCAAGTTCGGAGCGGTTGAACTTGGCTGCTTTTGAACAAATGAAATTTTGTAGGGTAGATCGTGGGCGTATCTGTCGGATTTATCCTGAGGAAACTGGCTTATGCCTCTCCCAAATGTTGATCGCACCTCTCTCCTGAATTGAGCTAATGTCTACTTTTTACTGGGTGATGAAGAGTTGACACGATCCACCCCACCTCCTACACCTACTCACCCTAGGGCTTCTAGTTCATCCCAACCATCCTCCTCTTATGATAATCTTGACTTGCATGCTACCTTCAATCAATTTAAGAGGAGCAAGCTTCTGTACGAGCTCACGTAGAAACTGAGCATTCCTCACTCTGTGGCTTTGTTTAGGAGTGACAGGAAGAGCTTCGTGGGATGATTGCCTCCCAGAACCAATACTTCCAAGACTTTAGGGTTTGGTTAGAGACTTGATGGGACTGACACATTTCTCAACCCCACCGTCCTTCTTCTCCACCCCCTCACCCTCCCTATTAGAGTCTTCTATTTTTTTATGCTTGCATTGAGGACAATGCTTTGTCTAAGCATGGGGGAGTTATTGTACTTGTTATGTCCTTGTGGTTGTATATATGTGTATTGTGGATGTGTAAAAGTTTATCGTTGCAGTTGTTATGTGTTTATGTTTGTATACATGTGTGTTGCGGATGTGTGAAAGTTTGTATTTTTAGGTCATGCATTTAGGTTTAGTTTGCATTTTTAGTTTATCATTTAGTTTTTATTTTAGGTTTCTTTCTTCGTTTTAGTTTTGTTTTGGCATTTTCTTAAGTCTTTAGTTGCATTTTAGTCTTAGGTTAAAAAAAAAGGCAAAGGAAAAAAAAAAACTTGAAAAAAATGAGCTGTAAATCCTACAGTGATGAATCCTTATACTAAGTGGCTTTGTTTTGCCTATTTTGACCCTTTTTGTTAGGCCCATTTGTGAATAAAATGCTTGTTTGAGTTTTTAAAATATTCTTCAGGTTTTGACCCTTAAGTTAGATATGAATTAATTGCTTAATAATTCTTGGCATAAGTATTTAGCATATGAAATTCAATTAGCTAGATGAGCTTTATCGTATGAGATTTTATGCTCGAATAGACTAATTTATCATTTTAGTCTCATATTCCCTTTCATGTGTGAGTCTTCCTAGATTTTATGTCTCTAGAACTTGCTTTGATTCTTGTTCAAGATCACATTTAGCATGCACATTTAGGCAGCATGATTCAGACATTCTTTGACTTTATGAGCTACATTGACCAAATAGCCACCCTTATATCAATGATTTATCCCTTACTGCCCCTTTGACTTACCGTGTTTATTGATGAGAACCTATATTATCATTTTTGGCCACACATATGTCTCACCCTTTTAGCCACATAGAGTTTCATAGTTGATTGGGACTTGTGTATGGATAATAATCTTGTATGGATATTTTGGTTTGGTTGGATGTGATAAGGGATTCATGTTCTATTTTTCCTTCAAGTTAATTGGATTATGTTTTGTGAGTTGCAAGAAAAGTATTGAAAAATGCATAGTTTCATTTGCCATGATCCTCTTTGGTGGTTGACCAAAAAAAAAAAGAAAACTAAAAAAAACAATAAACCATACCAAAGGTGTTTAAAAAAAATGCGTTGAAAAAAAGAAAGCAAAGAAAAAACACATAAAAGAGAAAAAAAAGATCAAATAAAAGGATTTGGCATTGGTTTTATATTTTTAAGCACTTTCTCTTGTGATTGCACTGGGAATATTGTTGATATTTTGAGATGTATAAGCTTGAGGAATATGTCTTAGCTGGCAGATGACGGTTTATGCTCTTAGTCTTCGTCTTTTAGCTTTACAACCCCAAAATGTTTATTCCCTCCTTACCTTTACCCAACTGCCTTGTTATAACCCTTAAAAGGTCCTCATGATTACCTTGTGTGTTTTGCATTGTAGTGCTTGCGAATTAGAGAGTATTATCAAGCTTATGGTTGCTTTGGTTCCGTGGAATTAGATTTGAGAAAACCCTATTTTCCTTCAAACACATGAGTGATGAGTGTCTCATCCATAAGGTGAGGTTTTATTGGCTCTTCTAGCTCTACTTATTGTAATATGCCAACATGATTGTTCAAGTTAATTTGGGTGATTGATTTAATATTTTGATGTGATGTTTCTTACTTTTATTTCGAAAAGTTCCTTCTCCTATCTATTTGTAAAAGTTTTTAATCACTTTTGGGCTAAACATTTTGGGCTGATTTGGCTGTTGATGTTGCTACTGATGTCTGCCTGATGAGGTTATTCATTTTTAACCGCAGTTTCGTAGTTCATTTGGGACAAGCAACGATTTAATCATGAGGGAGTTTGATAAGTCCTTAAAATGCACTCTATTTTAAAGTCATTTTATGCCATTTTTAGGGAGAATTATGTGTTTTATGATTCATTATGCACTCCTTTTTCTGTTTTATGCTCGAATATGGTTCTTTCTATGTTTTGCAGGTTTTTAGACCATTTTACCCATATTTGATCCCTAATAAGTGTAGCTTGACCCCCCAACAGACACCCCAAGTCACCACGGACAGTCCACGGTTGCGATGGTGTGTGGTGAGACCATAACTGTAGTTCTTCTTTAAATAGAGCCATTTTACCGCAGAGTTCAAGGAGATACAGCAAAAGGGAACTCCTACTCTCTAATCTTTTCCACTCTTTTCCATTTTCTTAACTTTAGTTTTAGATTTCTTAGTTAGTTTTGAGTTTAAGAGTGAAAGTTGTGAAGAAGTGCTTATTGTTTAGAGCCCTTACAAAGTTGGAAAACCCTTCGAGGATCTCCAATTGTGCTAAGGTTTCTTCTCTCAAACCTTGTTTAGCAGTTATTATTTCAAGTATGTGTAAGTCACTTTCTCAATCAGCCAAGTATTAATGTTAGAATCTCTCAATTCTACTTAGTTGCGCATGTTCTTGATTGGAATTGGTTGAATTTTATCTTTTGTGTGTGATTATCGTGAGTGAATTTTGGCCAAATTTACTTGCTAACTCTAAATAGTTAAGTAAAGGATTGAAAGGTGAAACTTGCTATTTGATTGATAAGATAGGACTTAACTTAGTAATACTTGAGAAAGATTGGGCTTTTAAGAGGACCTTTAGTCATCAAAAATCCATAACTTAGACTAAACAATGACATTTGAAAGAATCACAATTGGTTATTTTAGGTAATTCAGTTTGTTTCGAAAGAAAATATTGAATTTTAAACACGATTGCATCCCTTTCAATCTCCCAATATAGATGAAGTGCATATTATATTTCATTAATCCACATCTTTACTAGGCGAAACAAATTCCTAGATGTCTTAAAGCTAATAAATTTTCCAATTAGATTATAGCGTCATTAAAACACTCAATTGAAATTTGCTTGCTTAGCAGTTTTATAGGACAAAACTTAATAGAGTAAAATTGGTCTCTATAGGCACGATATCGTTTTTAAACTACAACACCCGTGCGCTTGCGGGCATAGGTCACTTATATCTACAGATATCTTTACCCACATGCTGATTTCAGAAGCTCCACATGAAAAAATTTGGGAAAATTTTTTAGAAGTTTAAACAAATTTGTGTGCAATAAATAATATAAAAAGTACTTAAATAGCATAAGAGGGCTGAGAACTATACCTCAAATAACTAAGGGTGGAATAACCATGTCAATATGGGAGTGCTATGAGCATGCAAAAAATACAACAAACATAAGATAAAATATTTGTTAATGCAACAAAACAATGTCACACTTCTCTGATCTTCTATGGGTGCTAGTTTTACTTTGATTATAAACACCTCATTCCTAATCCTATCCAATCTGGTATGAGCACACATGTATCCAAACATCCAAGACAAGGGGGCTACTAGCATACCAAAAAAAGAAAACCTTAGATAAAATATAGGTCGTTGCACTTATCAACAATTCCTTCTATTATGAATCCAAAGGAATGCTAATAAGCTAGTTACTTAAGGACCACAATCTTAATCCTAGCCCAACAAAAACTCCTGACTTGAGCCATGTCCTCCGTTAATTGTAACAATTTTAAAACATGCTTAATCATCTCATTCTAGCTTTTCTTTCACCAACTTCTGCATCTTTTACATGTCTGAAGGTTAATCCCTTCACATCTCTGGACAGGTACATCGACACTCCTCCTCTTCACGTGTCCAAACCATATGAGTCTAGTTTATCTCATCATATCTTTTATAGGTGACACGTTTATCTTTTCTCTAATCTCCTCATTCCTAATCCTATCCAATCTCATGTGGCCATATATCCACTGGATTATCCTTATCTCTACTGTTATTAACCTCTAAACTTGGGTTCTCTTTATTGGCTAACACTCAGAGCCATACAGCAAAGTTGGTCTTACTACCATGTAGTAAACTTACCTTTCAATCCTATTGGAATCCTTTTATCACACAACACTCCTGAAGCATTTTAGCATTTCTGCCATCTCACTCTTATATGTTGGTTAACGTCGTCGTTAATCTACCCTCTCTCTTGTATGATTGAACCTAGATATTTAAACTTCTCCACTTTTCGTATTACCACCCCATCACTGGTGACTTCACCACCACTCCCCCCCTCCACTGAAACAACACCTCAAATGTTCTTTTCTGGATCTACTTAATTTAAAACCTATAGACTCTAGGGTATGTCTCCATTACTCCAACTTATTATTATCTCCTTGCCTATTCTCATGGTAACAACAATGTCATCTCCAAATAGAATACACCATAATACCTCATCTTAGATCTCTTTTATTAAGTTCCGCCATGACCATAATAAATAGAAAGGGCTAAGTGTTAATCCCTAATGTAGTCCAATATCTACTGGTAAGTAATGTACGTCTCCTTCCGGGGTCCTAAAGCTCATTGTTACTCCCTCGTACATTTCCTTAATAACTCAGATATATGGGTCTGACACTCCATTTTTCTCCAAGCATCTCCCTAACGCTTAATGCGTACTATGTCACAGGCTTTCTCTAGATCAGTGAATACTAAATGGAGATCCTTTTTCCTATCCCTATATAATTCTATAAGCCTCCTAAGTTGGTGGATTGCCTCTGTAGTTGATCTACCTGGTATAAAATTGAATCCATTCTTTCACATTTTAATATCCATTCTTAACCTCCTCTCGATCACCCTTTCCAATAACTCCATAGTGTGGCTAAGAAACTTTATATCTCTATACTTACTGTAATTTTGAATAATAACCATTCTTCTTTTAAAGACAGATAACGATATTACGCCTTGATTTATGGGGCGTTTTTGCTATCTTAAAAATAATATTAAATAGCTCTGTTAACCTTTCTAATCCCTTTTCACCCAAACACTTCCACACTTCCAAATGAATTTAATCCAAACCCACAACCTTCCCATTGGACATTTTTATTAGGGCCGCTTTAATCCCGTCTACCCTAATTAGATTTCAGATTCGATATTTTTGTGGCCTCTGATGCCACCCTTGCTCCTTCACCTGTGAATTTTCACTCCTTTTCCCATTGAAGAGTATATATCAAAGAACCTATGCCACCTTTCTTTTATTTATGCTCCCTTTACTAGGACCTTATCATCTTCATCGTTGAATCACCATGCACTATTCAAGTCCCTTATACTCCTTTCCCTAGCCCTTGCTAACGTAAAGACCTCCTTCTTACCTTCCTTAGTCTCCTATTTCTGGTACGAACTTTCATACGCGATGCTCTTAGCCATCGTAATGACTTTTTTTGCTACCTTTTTTGAGGACTTGTACCCAACCTTATTAACATATTTTTCTACGTTCGATTCACTGCCCATTACATTAGCATATGCTTCTCATTTCTCCTTGACTTTGACTTCAATCTCCTCATTGCACCACCAAGCTTCCTATAACCTACTTCCATGTCCTCTTGAAGTATCTATGACTTCCTTAACCGACTTTTGACTGCACCCTACCATTGTACCCCATGTCGTGTCTATATACTCTACATGTTTCCAGCTCCCTTTTGCTTTAACCTTCTCTAATATCCTCGTTGCGTTCTCCTTAGTAAAATTTCACCATTTAACTCTAGGGTCCCTGAGACTTCCTCTCATCTTCTTTGAACCTTTAATCTCCACATCTGTCACTAATAACCTATGTTGTGTCCCAAATATTCACTAGGTATCACTTTACAATCTTTGCACATCCACCTATTATTCGCTGTAATTAGAAAATAGTCAATTTGAGTCTTTGATGTGCCACTTACTATCGTCACCAGGTAGTCATCCTTCTTTCTAAAATAGGAGTTTACAACTATCAATTCATACGCAACTGGAAAGTCTAGAATTGATAAGCCTCTATTGTTTCTTTCCCTATAACTGCACCTTTATGTGCCGAATTATAACCGTGTGCTTTCGATCCAATAAACGAATTTAAGCCACCTCCTTAGAAAAGCTTTTCGCTTTGAGTTACTGACATTATCATAAGTGCATAGGCTTTGTAGTTTAGTTTTAATATCATTTCCATAGAGGTCAAATGTAATCTATTGAGTTTTGACCTATTATAAAAGGCTAAGAAAACAAATTCTAATGGGTTGTTTGAATTAAGTTAATTAATTAATCGAGAAATTCAATCGAATTAAAATATCTAGGGAATTATTTCGCCTAGTAAAGGGTTGGATCAGTGGATTGAATCATGCTCTTTACATGGATTGAATGATGAAAAGGGGTGCAATTGAACTAAAATTTAATCTTTTCATTCGAAGTAAGCTGAATTGCCGAAACTAATCCATTTAACATTCTTTCGAATGTCCTTGTTTTAGCTTTAGTTGTAGATTTTTGATTGGCTAAAGTTTCCTCTTAACAAACAAATCTCTTTCAAGTGTTACTAAATCAAGTCCTATCTTGTCGGTTAAATAGGAAGTTTCTTCTTTCGTTACATCACTCAACTATCTAGCATAAGCAAGAAAAGTTGGCGAAAATTCGCTCATAACACTTCAATCACAAGGTAGAATTCAATCATTCCAACACAAAATAAGCACAAGCAATGAAGATTAAGGATCCAACATCAATACTTTGGCTAACAAATCCCTACATTAAATAAACTACTCACTCATGTTCAAAATTAACAACATCTAAAACAATAGTTGAAGAAAATACTAAAGGGAGAGAAAGCTTAGCAATAGTAGTGATTCTCTAATGGTGTCCCAATCTTCAAACCTTCAAAAGCCAAAGCTTTTTGTCAATTTCTTCTTTTACTCCAAGATATAAACTAAGAATTCTAATTCTAATAAAAAATATGCGAAAGATGACTAAGAAGTGAGATGAGTTCCCCTCTCTTTCTACAGCCGAACAACCCTTTTTAACGATAAACTTGAGCATCCTCAACCACAAGACTAAGGAAGACGAAGAGGCAAGCAGTTTAAGGCTCACCATGGACCGTGGCCTCCACCATGGACTGTCCGTGGTGACCTTTGCCTGGAAATTCTCTAGCTTTTCTTTTCCTCATAGGCATAGTGACTTGGAGGCATCCATGAGGAGTCAAATCATATTCAATTGGGGGTCAAAGCCAGGGCAATAAGGTCCAAAAAACTGCAAAACATAGAAATAAACCATACCCAAACCTAAAACGGGAATAAGAGCGTAGATTATAATATAAAGTTCATAAATCTCCCTCAACCCCAAAATGAAGTAAACTTTAAGCACTTACTAGTTTTATCATGAATAACAATATCCAAATCCTCACAAAATTACTTTTTAGTATCATTTGCCAAACCTGCTTACGGTGCGTAAACACTAATCACATTGAGAATTTTTGACTCTACCACTAACTTAACAGACATAATACGGTCACTCTTACGCATCATCTGTATGACTTGATTAGCCAACTCCGTATTAGCTAAAATATCAACTCCATTTCGAGCACTATTCAACCCTGAATACTAGAGTTTATACCCATTAATTTCCCTAACCTTAGCACCCATCCAGTTAGTTTCTTGAACACCCACTATGCTAATCTTATGTCTACGCTAAGCCTTATCTAATTCAATTAAATTACTCATGAGAGTCTCACTATTCCACAAAATAAAATGTAACTTCTTGCTCCATACTCTCTTCCTGCCCCTTTCCCTTATGAAGGACAAGCTTAAGCTAAAACATTACTCGCTAATAACTTAGGCTAAAAAAACTTAAATAAATTAAATTCGAAAAACCAATACCAACAAGCACCCCAAGTATATCAATGACCACACCATAATAAAATAACTATGAACTGAACAAAAAACAAATGACATTATAGCCCGCGAACATGGCATAGTGAAACATAGAGTAGACCTAGCAAAGCAATTTGCCAGTCAACCAAATAAACAAATATAAACCAAATGTCAACTCACTTAGCAATAACAATTAAATACTAAGCAACAAGTAACTGAAACTAGACGCAACAAAGGAATAACCTTATTCTAATAATAAACTGATAAACCACATGGCAGCTCAATAAAGTTATAACAAATTAAATGACAACACTGAGTCATATTATATGCAATTAAGCCCTATCTAGCAAGAGAAACTTACTGGTCCAAATAAATTAAAATTGAAAGGCCGCCCGCCACGTGGAGAAAAATGTAAATAAAAGTAATAGTACCAATGACCAAGCCCTAAAATAAGAAAAACTAGGGACCTTTTACATCAGAAGGAGTAGAGTAAAAAGGGCAACTATACTGGGGATCCAAAGTTTAACAATGGTAGAGCTTCAAATTAATTTAAGTAAACATGGGCCACACAAAAGAATAAGCTGGTGTGGAAGGGTAAAAGGTTCAGGCCACTATTTAAACAAATAGCCAAGTGAAGATGGCCAGTAGAATGGTGATGGCAAGCAACCACAAAGTAAATAAATGTAAATCCAGTTAAAGAAACAAATAACTAAATGAAAAAACCACTCCAGCCCCAAAAACACTCAGAAAATGTTAATAGATTATCACTAGAGATACTGATAAGTCCTTAAAGTGCACTCTATTATGAGGTCATTTTGTACCATTTTTAGGGAGAATTCAGTGTTTTATGATATATTATGCACTTCATTTTTCTATTTTACACTCGAGTATGGTTATTTTCTATGTCTTGTAAATTTTTAGACCACCCCAAATTTGACCCTAAATGAGTGTAACTTTACCCCGCACGAACAATCCCAAGTCACTATGTCCGTGGAAGGAAGAAAGAATAGAAGAATATCGAGACAGAGCTCACCACGGACGGTCCATGGCGAAGGCCACGACACATGGTGAGACCATAACTGCAAGTCTCTTGGTTTTCCTTCATCGTGTGGCTGAGGTTGATCGATTCCTTCTTTAAATAGAGCCATTTCACAGCAGATTTAGAGGATATCATCAAAAGAGAACTCCTACTATCTTTTCCATTCTTTTCCATTATCTTAAGTTTAGTTTTAGATTTCTAGCTTGTTTCAAGTGCAAGTTGTGAGAGGTGTTTGCTATTTTGGGGCCCTTGCAAAGTTGGGAACCCCTTGGAGGATTTTCAATTGTGCTAAGTTTTCTTCTCTCAAACTTTGTTTAGTTATTGTTATTTTAATTATGTGTGAGTAGTTTTCTCAATCTAGGGATTGTTAGCCAAGTATTGATATTAGAATCCCTCATTTTTTTAGTTGCACTTGTTCTTGATTGGAATTGGTTGAATTCTACCTTGTGTGTGAGACTGTTGTGAATGAATTTTGGCCTAATTTACTTGTTAATTCTAAATAGTTAAGTGAAGGAGTGAAAGGCGAAACTTGCTATTTGATTGACAAGGTAGGAGTTGACTTAGCAATACTTGAGAAAGATTCACTTGTTAAGAGGAACTTTAGCCATAAAAAAAAATCCATAACTTAGACTAAACAAGGATATTTGAAAGAATGATAATTGGTTAATTTAGGCAATTCAGTTTATTTCAAAAGAAAAGATTGAATTCTAAATACGAGTGCACCCCTTTTAATCTCCAATTATACATCAAGTGTATATTATATTCCACTTATCGACATCCTTACTAGGCAAAACAAATCCCTAGATGTTTTAAATTGATTGAATTTTCCAATTAGATTATAGTGTTATTCAAACTCCAAATTGAAATTTGCTTGTTTAGCACTTTTGTAGGACAACTTAATAGACTACAATTTGTCTCTATGGGAACGATATCTTTCCTAAACTATAACACCTGTGCGTTTGCGGGTATAGGTTCTTGGCACCGTTGTCGGGGACCAAATTTGTGGATATTGAGCTAGTTCTTAGATATTGACTAAGCATTTTCTTTCATTCTTTCTTTTTCTTTATACTTTTTGTTTGCGTTTGGTAGTTTTGTTGGGAATTTTGCAGGATTTCTTCTTTATATGTGAAGTCCCTTTCCATTTGAATTCGATCCAAAAATTAAAAGGACTTTTCGCTCTAGGAGGAAGAAATTAAGGGTAAAAGAGCAAAGACTAAAGGCTCAAGCAGTTGCTTCATCGATGGTAAGAATAGGAGATGATCAAAGAAAGACACTCCTGGATTTTATTACTCGGGAATCCAAGGTATTTCCTCAAGCATCGCTCGGCCAACCATAGAAGCGAACAGTTTTGAGCTCAAACCAGTCCTTGTATCAATAGTGCAGCAATCCTAGTTCAGGGGCACACCGTTCGAAGATTCAAACTTATAACTCTCGATCATTTTAGAAGTGCGCGACACGTTAAAACTCAACAGAGTTTCTACCAATGCCATCCTCTTGCGCCTATTTTCCTTTTCACTTAGGGAAAAGGCAAGGACATGACTTCACTCGTTGCCTCCAAGATGCATCACGACAATGGATAAGCTTACAAAAGTTTTTCTTGCCAAGTTCTTTCCTCCAAGTAAGATGGAAAGCTTGAGGAATCAAATTATTACCTTCTCTCAAAAGGAAGATGAGATGCTCTATGAAGCCTAAGAGCGATTCAAGGACCTTTTATGATTATGCCCTCACAATGGTCTTCAAAGGTGGATGATCATGCATACATTTTATAATGGAGTCACTTAGCCATTAGTCTCTACTATTGATGTGGTGACAGGAGGTACTCTTATGAACAAAACTAAAGATGAAGCACACAATCTTATAGAAGAGATGGATCTTAACAATTTCCAATGGTCATCTGAGAGAACTCAACCCAAGTGAGTTAGAGATAAGTTAGAATTATATGCTATTTCTATGCTTTCTTTTAAAGTTAATGCTATGTCTAAAAAATTAGAGCGCTTGAATGTTAATTCTGTCAGTTCAAGTTTCCCTTCCCAATCATGTGATATATGTAGTTTAGTTGATCATTTGATTGTGCATTATCAAGTGGGTAGTCCTTTTGCCTAAGATGTGAGTGATCATGTTAACTATGTGAACAACTATAACCCTAGACCAACAATTGATTCTTTCTCTAGCACAAATAATTCTGGTTGGAGGAATCACCCTAATTTCTTCTATAGGTCTAATGCCCCACTCGTGCCTCAAATGAATTTTGGACCACCCCCTAGATTTCAAAGACTATCTTATCCTGAACAAGCACCTCAAAAATCCAACTTAGGGACTATGATAGAGAATATGCTTTTGGCTTAACAAAAGCAAGATGAGTACATTAACAATTGGCCTCTAAGGTTGATGTGCTTACTACTCATAATAAGATGTTGGAAGCTCAAGTTATTAAACAAGCTACATCTTCATTTACACCTCTAGGTAAATTTCCTAGTAAGAATGAAGTTAGCCCTAGGGAACAATGTAATACCATGATTTTTATAGGGGGTGAACAACTTGAGGGACCTAAGGGGGTTGGCCAAAATGAACATTCACATTATGGGAAGCATGAGGTTGTTGAGAAAGAAGTACCTACTTCTTCTAATGAGGTTATAGGTGATGATACCTCTAATAAGATTCCTGATCACCCCAAGAAAATCTCCCCAAAACCCTACGTACCAGCTTTACCATTCCCCCAACGAATGGCTAAGGCTAAACTTAACCAACAATTTAGAAAGTTTCAAGAGGTCCTTAAGAAACTGTACATTAACATTCTATTCACTTATGGCTGTCATAAACGCCTTCCTATGCTAAGGTTTTTAAGGATATTTTTTCTAATAAAAGAAAGCCAGGCGAGCATGAAACAATGGCATTGACTGAAGAATGTCGTGCAACAATTTAAAATAAGCTCCCTACTAAGTTTAAGGATCCAGGTAGCTTTTCTATCCTTGTCTGATAGGGAATGAGTCAATAGATTGTGCCTTTTATGATTTAGGGTCTAGTGTAAGTTTAATGTCCTTCTCTGTTTACAAGAAGTTGGACCTAGCAAAAATGACGTCCACCAACATCTCTTTACAATTGGCAGATTGTTCTATAAAGTACCTCATAGGTATTTTAGAGGATGTCCCCATTAAAGTAGAAGATTTATATGTGCTTGTAGATTTTATGATCCTTGAAATGGAAGATGATACGTACACCCCTATTATTCTGAGGAGGCCATTTTTTGCCACCGCTGGATGCCGTATAGATGTTAAAAATGGCTAGTTATCTTTTGATGTGGATGATGAACATGTAGAATTTAACTTGATTAAAGCTTCTAAATTTCCTTCTATCTCTGGTGAGTGTCATTGAATTGATGTATGGATAGTTTGGTATAAAGACCATTTCTAATAATGATTCTCATGATCCACTTGAGTATTGTTTGTTAAATGATGGTACTACTTGTGATGAAAACTCAGAAGTAGCAATGTGTGCTCAATTTCTAGAAGCTTCTCCACCAGTTAGCCCTACTTTATCCAAGATGGAATCGCTAGTACATGAATAAGCATCGTCGATAGATGATTAGTGTGCCCTTAAGGTAGAACTGAAACCTCTTCCTTCCTCTTTGAGGTATGATTTTCTTGGCCTAAATTCTACATATGCTGTGACTGTGAATGGAAGTTTAAATGCATCTTAAGTTAAGCTTTTGTTAAAAATACTTAGATTGCATTGTAAGGCCATGGGATATACTCTTAATGACCTTGAAGCAATTCACCCTTCTGTGTGTATGCATCGTATTTTGATAGAAGATGACTGTAAACCCTCAATTGAACACTAGATTGAACCCTAATATGCAAGATGAAGTAAAGAAAGAAAATTTAAAACTACTTAAGGCTAGCAATATCTACCCTATCTCTGATAGCAAGTGGCTAAGCCAGGTCCATGATGGCCTTAAAAGGGGGGGAATGATAGTTGTAAAAAATGAAAATAACAAAATTATATGTACTAGCACAGTTACTGGCTGGCATATGTGCATAGATTATAGGAAATTGAATATGGTCACCTGCAGGGGCCATTTTCCCCTACCTTTTATCAACAAATGCTCGAGAAGCTGGCAAAGAACTCTTGTTTTTGCTACTTAGATGGCTATTCAGAATTCTTTCAAATCCCTATTCACCCTAGTGACCAAGAAAACAGTACCTTTACTTGTCCATATGATACATTTGCCTATAGAAGAATGTCATTTAGACTGTACACCCCCACCAAATTTCCACGATGCATGATGGCTATTTTTTTGATTTTATTCAGGACACAATGGAAGTCTTTATGGATGATTTTTCTGTATAGTACAACATTTGACCATTGCTTGAATAATTTATCTAAAGTTTTGCAAAGGTGTGAAGATATGAATTTGGCATTAAATTAGGAAAAGTGTCATTTTATGGTACAGGAGGGGTTGTTTTAGGCTATATTATTTTAAATAGTGGCATTGAAGTTGACGGGGCAAAGGTGGAGGTAATTGAGAAATTACCCCCACCTTCTTCTGTAAAGGGTGTAAGGAGTTTTCTTAGACATGTTGGTTTATATCGATAGTTCATAAAAGATTTTTCAAAAATTGTAAAACCTTTCACCCATTTGCTTGTCAAAGATGCGCCCTTTGAATTTAATGAAGAGTGTTTAAGTGCCTTTCATAGGTTAAAGGAGGCTTTGATTTCTGCCTAATTATATAGGCCCCGAATTGGGAGTTACCTTGTGAGGTCATATGGGATGCTAGTGACTAAGCAATGGGAGCAGTTTTGGGGTAAAGAGAGGACAATAAGCCTTATTCCATCTACTATGCAACTGAACTTTGGATGATGCTCAAAGGAATTATGCCATAACTGAGAAAGAGTTCCCAGTTGTTGTGTTCACCTTGGAGAAATTCCATTCGTATTTGATCAATTCTAAAGTGATCTTTTTTAACAAATCACGCCACATTGAAACATCTCTTGAAGAAGTCTCTAAGCCCTATCTCATTTGCTGGGTGCTTCTTTTCAAAGAGTTTGATTTAGAAATTCTAGACAAAGCAAGTCGTGAAAATGTAGTTGCAGACCACTTATCTTGCTTAGGTCCCGAGGCCACTCCAATAGACCCATAGATGAATCTTTTCTAGATGAGCAACTCCTTATAATATCTCACCAAGCGGTGCCATAGTATGTTGATTTGATGAATTTTAAAGTGTGTGGAGTTACGCCAACCGGGTTATCTTATCAATAACAGAAAAGATTCCTTTCTAATGTAAAACATTATGGGTGGGAAGAGCCTTTACTCTATAAGCTATATGGAGCTGGAGTATATAGAAGATGTTTTGCGGAAGATGAGGTTCCTAGTGTCCTCCACCATTGCCATGCCTCAACTTATGATGGACACTTTGGACCCAACAAGACTATAGCTAAGGTGCTTCAAGCCAGATTCTATTGGCCTACTCTCTTTAAAGGTGTTAGATCCTTTATTATGGGTTATTATAAATGCCAACGGTCGGGGAACATTTTCAAAAGGTAGGAGATGCCTCAAAGTGGGATTCTTGAGGTAGAACTTTTTGACGTGTAGAGAATTGACTTTGTGGGACCCTTTCCTTCTTCTCACAATAATTTTTATATCCTCATAGCAGTTGATTACGTGTCCAAGTGGGTAGAAGCTATTACCTCTCTTACTAATGATTCTAAGGTGGCAATTAAGTTTCTTAAAAAGAATATATTTACAAGGTTTGGCACACCAAGAGCTCTTTCGAGTGATAATGGGACTCATTGTTGTAGCAAGCCACTTGAGTCCATCCTAAATAAGTACGGGGTTTTTTATAAAATTGCTATGCCCTATCACCCGCAACTAATGTTCAAGTTGGGTTATCTAATCGAGAGTTGAAAAGCATTTTAGAACAAACAGTCGATCGATCCCAAAAAATTGGTCTAAAAAGTTTAACGATGCACTTTGGGCATATCGAACTGCTTATAAAACACCTCTCGGTACTACTCCATACTGCTTAGTTTTCAAAAAATCTTTCCATTTACCGGTTGAGTTAGAACACAAGGCATATTGGGCAATTAGAACTCTAAACTTCGATCTTGAAGCATCCGATGAGAAGAGGCTTATGCATTCGAATGAGTTAGATGAGTCATGTGTGGAGGCCTATGAAAGCTCAAGAATTTTTATAAGGAAAGGACCAAGCACTGGTATGATAAGTATATTATAAAGAAAAGATTTGAGTTAGGTGACTCTGTCTTTGTTGCTCAATTCTAAGTTGCGTTATTTCTAGACAAGCTGAGATCCTATGGTGGGCCCATTTAAAGATACAAAAGTCTTCCCTCATGGAGCAGTGGAAGTCCGGAGCAAGACATCTGGTACATTCAAGGTAAATGGGCAGTGTCTTAAACCTTGCTATGTAGGGGAACCTATTAACAAGACTGCTGTCAACCACCTATCTGATCTCCCTCCCTTTTAGTGTCTTATGTTTTATTTATGTGCTTGCATTGAGGATATTGCTTTGTCCAAGTATGGGGGAGTTGTTGTAGTTTTTATGTGTTTGTAGTTGTATATGTGTGTTGTGGATGTGTGAAAGTTTGCACTTTTTAGGTCATGTATTTAGGTTTAGTTTGAATTTTAATTGATCATTTAGGTTTTTTTTGGGGTTTCTTTCTTTGCTTTAGTTTAATTTTGATGTTTTCTTTAGTCTTTAATTGCATTTTAGGCTTAGTAATAAAAAAAACCAAAAACTAGAAAGAAAAAACAAATGAAAAAACAACAAAACTCCAAAAAAAAAAGTGCCAATAAATCCTCCGATGATGAGTCTTCAGACTAAGTGGCTTTCTTTTGCCTATTTCGACCCTTTTTGTTAGGCCCAATTATGAATAAAATGCTTGTTTATAAGTGTTTGAACTATGTTTCAATGCTTTTACCATCAAGTTAGATATGAATTGGTTGCTCAATGATTCTTGGCATGAGTATTTGGCAAATGAAATTCAACGAGCTAGATGAGCCTTATCCTGTGAGATTTTGAGCTTGAATAGATTAATTCATCATTTTAGTCTCATATTTCCTTTCATGTGTGACTCTTCCTAGATTTCAAGTCTGTAGAACTTGCTTTGACTCTTGTTCAAGATCACATTTAGCATGCATATTTAGGCAGCATGATTGAGGCATTCTTTGACTTTATGAGCTACATTGACCAAATAATCACCCTTATATGAGTGATTTATCCCTTGCTACCCCTTTGAAACTTTACTGTGTTTACTGATGAGAACCTATACTATCATCTTTGGCCACACACATGTCTTACTCTTTCTAGCCAAGGTTGTAGAGTTTCACAGTTGATTGGGACTAGATTGTTGATAATAACCTTTTATGGATAGTGTGGTTTGGTTGGATGTCATAAGAGATTCATGTTCTATTTTCCCTTCAAGTCAATTGGATTCTGTTTTGTGAGTTACAAGAAAAATGTTGAATGTGCATAGTTTCCTTTGCCATGATCCTCCTCTTTGATGGTTAAAAAAATTTTAAAAAAATGAAAAATTTAAAAAAAACAACAAACCGCACCAGAGGTGTTTAAAAAAAATGCGTTGAAGAAAAAAAATAAGGAAGCAAAGAAAAAAACACGCAAATAAAAAGAAAACAAAGAAAAAAAATGATGAAATAAAAGGACTTGGCATTGGTTTTATCTTTTTAAGCACTTTCTCTTGTGATCTCACTGGGAATGTTGTTGATATTTTGAGATGTATAGGTTTGAGGAATATGTTTTAGTTAGGCGAAAATGGCTTATGCACTTAATGTTTGGCTTTTAACTCCATAAATCCCAAAATATTTATTCCCTGCTTACCTCTACCCAATTTACTCTGTTACAACCCTTAAAAAGTCCTCACGATTGCCTTGTGTGTTTTGCATTATTGTAGTAGTGGTGAATTGGAGAGTCTTATCAAGCTCATGGTTGATTTGGTTCTATGGAATGAGATTTGAGAAAATCGCATTTTACTTTAAACACATTTATTAAATGGATTGGAAAACCTTAACCTGTACTCATTTTGTTTTTAAACAGATTGACCTGCTTAACCCGTTTAAGATAAACAACTCAAATTCAGTCATCTAATTAATGATTTGCGTATTTAACATTTTCAATAAATATGTTGAGTTGTTTAGTCAACCTGAACCTAACCCATTTAACAAGTCAAGTTCAGTCGCCTAAACAATCACGCTATAAACTCCCCAGATTCACCATAATTCATAATTTTTTAAAATTTTTGTATTCTTAATTATCTCATAAAAAGGTAAATGGATAAATGACACATGGGAAAATAAGTTGACTTGTTTAATCCTTTTAATTAAACATGTTGAATGTGCCAACTCATTGATTAAACAAGTTGGAAATTTATACCCAAACTCACTTAACTTCGTGTCGGTTTCGGATTGGTAATCGTGTTAGGTCAGCTTTGCCTAACTCTAGATTAAAGTAAGGAACTAAAAAACTAGAGAGAATGGTACAAGCAAAACAACAAAGCACTTTGCACAAAAACAGGGGAACCAAATTAAATTAGAGGGGATAATAATAACTAGTAAATGCATTTCTGATAGGGAAAGAGGGAGGTCATGGAGGCAGGGACCTGTGAGATGATAGCTTACCACCAACAGCCACACCTTGAGTAGCTAGCGAACTTCCAAGCCATACCCTATTCCACAACATACTTTACCTATCATCCGACTCGAAAGCAAATAAGTCACAGGCAATGACCAGTTACACGACTGAATTACTACTTGCCGGCGAGTTGTCGACCAATGAACAGTTCACAGACTCTCTGGATTGGCCTAAGAAGGTGAGCTTCGAAGGTTGTGTGTGACTTGAGAAGTCAGAGGCTCGAGGGTCAAGCTCTTAGGTTTTTTACCATTTGACCGAAAATTCCATATGCCCAAGAAATTGAGGAAAAGACAGTACAGTGTGTATATGTGCATATATATATATATACACACACACACACACACACACACATACATACATACATATATATATATATTTATATACATATACATACATACATACATGCATATATACACACACACACACACACACACACACACACACACACACACACACATATACATACATATATATATATATATATATATGTGTGTGTGTGTATATATGTATATATATATATATATGTGTATATATATATATATGTACACATAGATATACATATATATGTATATACTCACACGCACACATACAAAAACTTATATTCACATGTATGTATGTGTGTGTGTGTGTGTGTGTGTGTGTGTTTGTGTGTGTGTGTGTATGTATATACATATGTATACATATATCTATTTGTACGTGTGTGTGTGTGTATGTGTGTATGTACGGATAGACACACACATGCACACAAACAAACACGCGCGCACACACACACACACACACACGCACACACACACACACACACACACACACACACATACATATATATGACAAGAAGTTAAAGGTCTTCGTTACTAACAAGCAATATATATGTACATACTAAGGGATTCATAACTGGGGGCAGATGTAGTATGGTCCAACACCTATTTGGATATGACATTTATACGTTTTTTATATCTTTATGACTTAATTGCAAGATATAAACCCTTTGTGTGGCCTAGTCCTGCACTTGGTGAATTATGAGCTTTTGATCAGGCTTGTAATTATGATAGATAACATTATTTGTCGTATACCATGGGTTATACGTCATTGTAGTGAAACAAGCACGTGCCAATTCTTTGTGCACCTTCTATCTTTTCAAGTTAAGAAGGGAACAGGCCCTTCGTTACTAACACACACCCAGTATTTCGGAATTGGGTAGGAGCTTTCAACCTGTCTTTAACACGTAGCCTTTTGCTCATTAGAAGCCAACATATGAAAAAACGTTTTAGCATGTTCAATTTACTCCAAAACTATAACACCCCAAACTCCTAGGGCTAGGAATATTATGTTTTCTTAAATCCTACTTAACTTGTGGGGTGAAATGGATAGAGTTTCATCTAAAAACTAACCATTTCCTAGGTTTAAAGCCTTACATTAAATCCCTGCAATCAATAGAAGTGTAAAAAACTCTAAATAAGCTCAACGGCTACACACCGAAGTCCATAACTCAACGAGTCACTTGCTTGAAGTACACTAAGCAATATTATTCAATAATAAAGAAGGAAATAAAAGACACAACTCAATGGATCACACATCCTGAGTACTGGGGGTTTACATCCCGAAATGTACCCAACTTCAGTTAAAAAGACAACTTACTAATAAGATAGTTGGCTCACATAGCCATACAGAGCGACTCATAAAAAATATGCATCATATGAACTAGAGTACTTTATCGCGTACAATTACAATTCTAGGATACATGATTTTACATCGTTAAACGTGTAAAACAACTTCTATATGTGCACCCATGACACCTTATCAGGCAAGGGTAAACTCCAACTCGGCATAAGTGAATCGACTTCTACCTGTCACACAGAAAACTTGGGAAAAAGGGGAAAGAGTAATGGGATGAGCAACCACACGTCAGTGAGTATTCCCTGACTCCTTAAAACCAAAACTGTTGCCGGCAATAATACCAATAATAGCCATATATCACACATTTAAGTAGTGCTATCATCAATTCCCAACTATTAGGCCATGTGGTATAACTCGTAATTCATGTCTTGTCTATCCAATCACTTATAAAAAATGCTTAAATGCATGGAACAAGGATTATGCAATGAACTTTCTTTCATAGGATATACACAAGGATATAGCAGTACTTTACTTGAAATTTCATCCAAACTATACTTGGAATGTCATTCATAAGATGTGCACAGAACATACATACAAAGCTTTCTTTCTTTTTCTTGAAAACACTTTGCTTAGCCTCTTAAGGCTCATATTCTGTTATAAAGAATCTCTTTCGTATTGGTCCTCTAATGACCCTTATAAGCTTTTTGAATCTAAGTTGAACTGGCCTCTTAATGGCCCTTAAAAATTTTTCTTTTTCTAAAATACTTAAAATGGCGAAATGCCGACTGCTTTTCTTACTTATTAGGAGAATACTCTGGGCATAAGATCAACATAATGTGCTGGTGGGGTGAGATCTATTCTCATCCCCTGGTGAGACTATCCTCACCCATAAGCTCTTACTCCCGGGATGGGAACATAAATAGACCTACACCCTCATCAGGGCCTTCTAGGGTCTCCCACTACTAGGACTTACTCTCTAGGCTAGGGATTCCCCTGTTCTAGCATGTTCACTCCCAAAACTGTACTCATATAGTTAAAAATAGACCATCATTCACTGATAGTTATGGCTACTGTTATTTCAAACCATGAAATCCTTCTCTTTAAAAATTTAACCCTCATACACATAATTAAGCTTAATGACATAAAAGGGAGGGGTTCACATGGAACACATTCAAACACTTCATAATTAAACTTAGTAGAATGAGCAACACATGGCCTCGCAATCCACACGATTGCGGTCAATCATAACCCAGGCCCCGTCCTCACATAGCACCGACCACAAAGAACCTCGAAAACTCTCTTTAGTTTGGCCTCAAGCCATCCAGCTACCAACTCGGCTTCAGTTTTGTAAGCATAGCATGTCATCATAATAGTCATAATGAAAGGCGTAACAGCGACATATAAACTTACCATGCGATCAGTATCCATTCAGCGGTGCATTACGGCATTTATAAACACATAGATTTCATTAACTTAAGCAGGGTACTCAACGGACCGAATTGAACTAATAAGGCATGAAACTAACTTGCATTCATACATTTAGGAAATAAGCATGTCATACTCATGTCATTTTCAAAGCATAACTAACCAATTATAATATGCATTGACTTAAAACGTTCTTAGGTTATTTCAAGGCCATTCTCAAGCATGAATTAGCTAACTTAACATGCATCGATTTAAAGCATGTTTAGGTCCTTTCAAAGACTACTTTTAGGCATGAATTAGCTAACTTAACATGCATCGATTTAAAGCATGCTTAGGTCTTTTCAAAGTCTACTTTTAAACATGAACTAACCAAATTAGCATGCATCGGTTTAGAGCATTGTTTGCTCATGTAATACCCAATTTGCTAAACATGAAACCACAAATTCTTTTGAATTACAGGGCATACTTTCCGCCAATCTAAGGAGGTTATTTTGACCTAATTTAAACAGCATTTCAGTCATAACATTAATAAAGTTCTGGGCAAAATTTCAGATATGCTATGCATGCGATCTCTAAGTTCGAATTTAATCGAAGAAACATGCATATTCAGGCATAAATTCAGTTCAATTTCTGGGAAACTTTCGGTCAGTCTAAACAAGCTTATCCTAAGCCTAAATTCAATTAAATAGCATATGCACAACCATTTCCCACAATTTCACTTAGCCTAACTAACCTTAAACTAACATGCATCCCAACTTAAGGGTTAAAATGTTTTCGAAACTACTAATACTTTGGGAAGCGAGAAACATCTACCTCAAATCTAAGATAAGGACCCAACTCTCGGGCTAATTGAACAAATCCGGGCTAGATTCGAGTCCCTCATCCTCCTCTTGTGCTGCTGGAGCCACAACGTTCTTCTCCTCTCTCTATTGTGAACTACTGTTGCTAAAGCTTCTTCTTCCTCTCTCAGCCTAGGGTGGTCTGGGGTGCTGTTTTGGTGACCAGTCACTTGCCACCCTGACCTAGCGATAGAGCACTAGAGCAGTGCCACCACCGTTGTTGGTCCTCTCATCTTTCGCTCTCTCTCTGCCGGGTTGTTGAGCTTGAAAGTGATGTGGGTGGACGGTAAGGTGCAACGGTCGACGACCAAACACCAGCGTGGCGGTGGCAGACCGTCGCCCCCTCCTCTCTCTCTCTCTCTCTCTTCACGTGGTGGTCTCACGGGGGCTGCGCAGCAGAGAAGCCCCCCTGTCGCGGTCCAAAATCATAACGGAGCTTTAGCCTCTTTTGTTCTTCTCCTTCCCCCCCTTTTTTGTTTCATTCGTGCTCAATTGCTACAATAACCTAATTCCCGATCCCAAATTCATTGACGCTCATTCTAGGCTTTCGTTAAAATGCTCTAAAACCGGCGCTCTAACTAAATTTGGAAAATGACTAAATAAATCGAATAACGATTTTGAAGGCATGAGTTATCATCAACTCAAAAATTTTCTAAATAATTGACAATAATAATAATAATATTAATGACATTCTTTTTTTTAAAAATAAAATTATCTTTCACATAAGCACATCGATAATAATTTAACTCATATAGTTACTAAAATACGATTTTATAATATAAAAAGATAATACAATCAACTTAACGAAAACTGAAGAATGCGGGTGTTACATTCTTCCCCATTTAAAAGAATTTCGTCCTCAAAATTCCCAAGCTATGCTCAGTCATACCTAAAATGTGCACACACATGAGACAATCTATACAACTCACACTAAAATCCAAAATCTTGTTTTATAATTAATGGAAACCGAAAAGAGGCTTATGGTATCTAGTCTCCTCCTTGCCAATCCTCTTCAAGCGTCTACTCACTCTATTTAGGCATCGAGGGCAAATGCATAGAAGAGGGGCAAAAGAGTTAGCGTGAAATACCATATTAAGCTCGTTTTAAAAAGGGAAAAAGATTTTCAATTATCTAAATTCAATATGCATAGAAAACAACCACTCTACGTATATGCATCGTCATGAATCAAAATCTAAAGGTACGACAATTAGGCAATGACATCTGAAGGTCATATACAAGCAGTCTCATTCTAAATCATGAATTCAAGATACTTTTAGGATCACAACGATTAACTTGGAGACTCCTATGACACATTAAAGTAGTAAGGGCATTCCATAGGAATCCCGTAGCATCACATAGCATTATATGAACAACGACATCACGTAAGAATAACACATAGGTTCACAACAACATCGCACTTTGATGTCAAGCAGAAATCTACGGGGTTAGTCCATGTTTCAGTGTATAGAGGGTATGTCACTGGGGTAATGCATGCGGTCATTTGGGCTATAATAGGAAGCAATAGGAGTCATGTAATGTAAGTAACATGCCAAAAATCATATCACGCGATAAGTCACACTTGTTAGACTGGGCGCACAACTCAATTGCATCCTATACAAGCTCAAAACAGGCATCAGAAAGGCTCGTGCTCTTAACAATTCACTCGCACAACTAGTCAATGACCCAATTCCTATAATGCATCAGTGACCTTGCATAACAGACGTGAGTGTCTATATTTATTATCAATGACCTTGAATGCTCTACCACGCTACCCTTCTTACACATTAAGTACACTCTTCTCTAAATGTGAATACATGTAAATGTAGCTCTATTGTCATCTAGTCATGCATCACATACATCGTGTTCAGTTACTCAAACTATAGCATGAGAAAACAGTATTGGTGGGCTGCAAATGATGATTTAAGAGTCATATTATGCAACTAACTGCATAGATCAAATCGCTCTAACTAATACAACCATATGTTTAATCAAACTCAAACCAAGTAATCACCGAAAACGCCTTTTGTTAGCATTTGACCACAAACACATCGATGGCCACATACAACATTCCGATATATAGATACTCTTATGGTCTCGCGCAGCACATGATGCCATAATAAATCTTTAAGACATGCAGACCCACGTGGTTGTCACATAGAAAGAACACCTAGACGTGTATGCATGCGTGCAATCCATTTATAGCCTATAGTTAACAGCATGCACTAACCCATGCAAATTTAGGAGAGGTTGACGACCAATGACCTATGATTGTTTTGAGTATGGTCGACATTAATGGTCTTATGGGTACCAGTTGAACTCTTACGAAGCACACCTACCCCATAGGTGATCATAGGAGTCTTACTGCTTATGTCGCTCACCTTAGTAGGAGTCATTTACTATGTATAATTCCAAAGTCTGCTAGGTTCTCTCTCCCTTGCGCTTTCTAGGTGTATTACGGTTCCTTCTAGCCTAGACATTGTCACCCCATTCATGAATGACAATTCGTATAATAGAAAGCGAGTAATGCACTATTTAGGTAAGAATGGAAAAGGAGGAGAACGATGAGTACACTTATGCAATGTTCAACAAAGTCCTACCACTAGCACTTAGTCTTTCAAGCATGCAGACAAAAGTAGCCCCTAATTTACTTAGGAAATTCAGAATTCACAATAGGGAGATATCATTGAGTAGGATTATTAATCAATGCAACTAATCTCCAATCATTCCTTACCTAGTCCATTACAAACGATTCCATCGAGGTACACATCTTAGCACGTACACATTTGCAAATAACATGCTGACGTGCATAAGGACCTGTACTTGTGAACCTAAACTTATTCAACATTACTAAAGGCGTGCAAGTCCTTCGGTGCAAAGTAAAACTTAACTCAACAACCAGAAGGGTATTGACTTCTCAAAATCTTTGATTTCAAAAGTGAAAAGTAGTTTATTAATTTTGAGCCTCTTCTCTACCATCTCTAAGTACGTCTGCTCTCTCTATTGTAGGGACAGAGGGGCAATTCGCACGTAGGTGCGAAGAATAAGCTTAGGAAAAGATTTTCAATCGTTCGAGTTTAAAACAAGGTGCTTTAACTTTCAATTGTCTTATCAGAGCGCATAAAGAAAACGTTTACTATTTAAACCATTACTTAGCTCACATAAGAACGTGCAAGTTAGTTAGGGTTCACATTCTAACACATGACTCGCATCTTATCCCACTGGCTTAACCAGATCACATAAAAGTCAATCAGTGAAGTCAATTAGCATGTTAGGAACATATTGCACCAATGAAGCACTAACAACGCCTCCTTAAGTTGTGAGGAGCTATTTGACTCCTATATTAACGCACAACTCGCCACTTTTAATCAATTGACCTACTCGAGCCATACATAAGTTGCAAATGGCCATACTATAAGGGACACTTGCACACAAGGCACAACAAATGTCACATCATCATAATCTATTCCTAGGCGACCATAAGAAATACAAGGCTTAGGTCACGGCCTATGGTCACAGGACCTTGCTCTGATACCATCTTGTAACACCCCAACCCCTAAGGCTAAGAGTATTACGTTTTCTTAAATCCTACTTAACTTCTGGGGCGAAATAGACAAAGTTTCGTCTAAAAACTAACCATTTCCCAGGCTTAAAGCCTTATATTAAATCCCTGTAATCAATGGAAGCATAAAGAACTCTAAATAAGCTCAACGGCTACATGTTGGAGTCAACGAGCCACTCGCTTGGAGTACACCAAACAATATAGTTCAATAATAAAGAAGGAAATAAAAGATACAACTCAACGGATCAAACATCCTTAGTACTGCGGATTTACATCCCAAAATGTACCCAACTTCAGTCAAAAAGACAACTGACTAATAAGATGGTTGGCTCACATGGCTATACAGAATGACTCATAAATAATATGCAATACATGAATTAGAGTACTTTACCACGTACAATTGTAATTCTAAGATACATCATTTTATATTGTTAAACATGTAAAACAACTTCTATATGTGCGCCCATGGCACCTTATCAGGCAAGGGTAAACTCTAACTCGGCATAAGTGAATCGACCTGTCACACAGAAAACCTGGGAAAAAAAGGACAGAGTAATGGGATGAGCAACCACACGCTCAGTGAGTATTCCTCGACTCCTTAAAACCAAAATAGTTGCTGGCAATAATACAAATAATATCCATATACCATGCATTTAATCGTACAATTATTGTATACAATGGCAGAGAACTTCATTAATTCCCAACTATTAGGCTATGTGGTATAATACGTAATTCATGTCTTGTCTGTTTAATCACTTATGAGAGATGCTTAAACGCATGGAACAAGGATTATGCAAGGGACTTTCTTTCATAGGATATATACAATGAGAACTTATACGCTCGACGCATTACAAGGATATAGCCATACTTTACTTGAAATTTCATTCAAACTATACTTGGAATCTCATTCATAAGATGTGCACTAAACACGCACAGAAAGCTTTCTTTCTTTTTCTTGAAAGCACTTTGCTTAGCTTCTTCAGGCTCAAATTCTTTTAAAAAGAGTCTCTTTCATATTAGTCCTCTAATGACCCTTACAAGCTTTTTGAATCTCATTCGAACCGGCCTCTTAATGCTCCTTAAAAATCTTTCTTTTCCTTAAATACTTAAAATAATGAAATGCCAACTGCTTTTCTTACTTATTAGGAAAATACTCTGTGCATAAGATCAACATGATATGCTGGTGGGGTAAGATCTATTCTCAACGATTGGTGAGACTATCCTCACCCATAAGCTCTTACTTCCAGGATGGGAACATAAACAGACCTACACCCTCGTCAGGGTCTTCTAGGGTCTTCCACTACTGGGACTTACTCCCAAGGCTAGGGATTCCCCTGTTCTAGCAGGTTCAGTCCTAAAACTGTACTCGTATAGTTAAAAATAGGCCATCGGTCGCTAATTGTTATGGCTACTATTATATTAAACCCTGAAATCCTTCCTTTTTAAAATTTCACCCTCACATACGTAATCAAGCTTAATGACATAAAAGCGAGGGGTTCACACATAATACATTCAAACACTTCATAATTCAACTTAGCAGAATAAGCCATACATGGCCTCGCAATCCACACGATTGCGGTCAATCATAACCCAGGTCCCCTCCTCACACAGCACCGACCACAAAGAACCTCGAAAGCTCTCTTTAGTTTGACCTTAAGCCATCTAGCTACAAGTTCGGTTTCAGTTTTGTAAGCATAGCATGTCATCATAAAAGTCATAAAGAAAGGCATAACAGTGACATATAAACTTACTGAGTGATCAGCATCCATTCAGTGGCGCATTACGACATTTATAAACACATATATTTCATTAGCCTAAGCAGGGTACTCAATGGAACGAAATGAACTAATAACGCATGTAGCTAACTTGCATTCATAACTCACATTTAGGAAATAAGCACGTCATACTCATGTCATTTTCAAAGCACAACTAACCAACTAAACATGCATCGACTTACAAACGTTCTTCGATCGTTTCAAGGTCATTCTCAAGCATGAATTAACTAACTTAACATGCATCGATTTAAACCACCTTTAGGTCCTTTCGAAGGCTACTTTTAAGCATGAATTAGCTAGCTTAACATGCATTGATTTAAAGCATGCTTAGGTCTTTTCAAAGGCTACCTTTAAACACGAACTAACCAAATTAGCATGCATCGGTTTAGAGCATTGTTTACTCATGTAATACCCAATTTGCTAAACATGAAACCACATATTCTTTCAAATTACAGGGCATACTTTCTGCCAATCTAAGGAGGTTATTCTGACCTAATTGAACCAGCATTTTAGTCATAACATTAGTTCAATTCTGGGTGAAATTTTAGATAGCTTATGCATGCAATGTCTAAGTCCGAATTTAATTGAGCAAACATGCATATTCAGGCATAAATTCAGTCCAACTTTTAGGAAATTTTTGGCCAGTCTAAACAAGCATATTCTAAGCCTGAATTCGATTGAACAACACATGCACAATCATTTTCCACAATTTCACTTAGCCTAACTGACCTTAAACTAACATGCATCCTAACTTAAGGGCTAAAAAAATTTCGGAATTACTAATACTTTAGGAGGCAAGAAACACCTACCTCGAATCCAAGCTAAGGACCCGACTCTTGGGCTAACTGGGCAAATGAGGGTTAGATTGGAGTCCCTCATCCTCCTCTTGTGCTGCTGGAGCCACGACGTTCTTCTCCTCTCTCTACCATGAAATACTACTACTAAATCTTCTTCTTCCTCTCTCAGCCTCTCACTCTCTCTCTCAAGTGGTGGCTGTGGTTTGGTGACCAGTCACTTGCCGCCCTGATCTAGCGGCATACCACTATAGTAGTGCCACCACCGTTGTTAGTCCTCTCATCATTCGCTCCCTCTCTCTACTGGGTTGTTGAGCTTGAAAGGGATGTGGGTGGCCGGCAAGGTGTAATGGTGCCCAACCAAACGCCAGCATGGCGGCGGCAGACCGTTGCCCTCCTCCTCTCTCTCTCTCTCTCTTCGCGTGGTGGTCTCACGGGGGCTGGGCCGCAGAGAAGCCCCCCTGTTAAGGTCCAAAATCAGAAAGGAGCTTCGGCCCATTTTGATCTTTTCCTTTTCCGCCCTTTTTTGGTTTCTGTTGTGCTCGATTGGTACAACAACCCAATTCTCGATCCCAAATTCGTTAGCACTCTGTCTAGGCTTGGGTTGAAACGTTCTAAAACCAGCGCCCTGACTCAATTCGAAAAACGACTAAATAAATCGAATAACGATTTTGAAGGCATAAGTTATTAATTAACGATAATAATAATAATAATGTTGATGATATTCTTTTTTTTAATAAAATTATCATTCACATGAGCACATCGATAATAATTTAACTCATATAGTTACTAAAATATGATTTTATAACATAAAAAGGCAATACAATCAGCTTAACGAGAAATGAAGAATGCAGGTGTTACATTCTTCTCCCCTAAAAAGAATTTCATCCTCGAAATTCCCAAGCTATGTTTAGTCATACCTAAAATGTGCACATACATGACACAATCTACACAACTCACACTAAAATCTAAAATCTTATTTTACAATTAATGGAAACGGAAAGAGGCTTATGTTATCCTGTCTCCTCCTCGCCAATCCTCTTCAAGCGTCTACTCACTCTATTTAGGCGCCAAGGGCCAACACGTAGAAGAGGGGCAAGTGAGTTGGCGTGGAAAACCATATTAACCTCGTTTTAAAATGGGAAAAAGACTTGCAATTATCCAAACTCAATATGCATAGTAAACAACCACTATACGTATATGCATTATCATGAATCGAAATCTAAAGTATGACAATTGGGCAATGACATCTTAAGGTCATATACATTAAAGCAGTAAGGGCATTCCATGGCATCCCGTAGCATCACATAGCATTATATGAACAATGACGTCACACAAGAATAACACATAGGTTCACAACAGCATCGCACTTTGACATCAAGCATAATCAACGGGGTTAGGCCATGTTTCAGTGCATATAGGGCACGTCCTAGGGTAATGCATGTGGTCATTCGGGCTATAATAGGAAGTAATAGGAGTTATGTAATGCAAGTAACACGCCAAAAATCATATCACGTGATAAGTAACACATGTTAAAGTGGGCACCCAACTCAACTGCATCCTATACAGGCTCAAAACAGGCATCAGAAAGGCTCGTGCACTTAACAGTTCACTCACACAACTAGTCAATTCCCCAATTCCTATAATCAAAGCTACTAATAAGCATGTATTAACTAAACTAGCATATACCGATTTTTAATTAACTAAAATTAACATATATCGATTCAAGGCCACTTTCGAGTATTAATCAACTAAACTAACATTTAACGATTCGAAGTCATTTTCAGGCATAAACTAACTAAACTTAACATGTATCGCAACTTAAAGGTTAAAACAATTTTGAAACTACTAATACTTAGGAAGCGAGAAACACCCACCTGGACTCCAAGTTAGAGGACCCGATTCCTGGGCTAATTAGGAACATTTGAAGCTAAATTCACGTCCTAAGCATGGTATTGGAGTTGGTCACTATGATAGCCAAACCCTAACCTGACCCTGCTGCCTCCTCCCTTGCTGTTCTTCAGTTCCAGGCATCGAGATCGTGGCTGTCGTACAAACCGGTGGTCACCGTGTAGCCCCGCCACCGCGGTGCTCAGCTGGGCCCCTTCTCCCTCTCTCTTTCGTTCATTCTCTCTCCCTCTCTTTGCGTGTCGCGGAGGTCCAGCCGGCGCCTATCTCGCCAGTGCGCCGTCGCCGACGTCGGCCCTGGCTCGCCGTCCGGCGACCCTCCCCTCCCTCTCTCTTCCTCTCTCTTCCCTGGTGTGGGTTGTGGGGCTACGGTTTGAGAACCCCTCTGTCGCGTATGTGTGTTTCCCCGTGAAAGAGAAGGGGCTTTGCCCCCTTTTTGTATTCTTTTCCCCTTTTTTGTGTGTATTACTTGTCCAATTAACTGACATCGCTAGTCTAATTTCTAATCTTGTACCTCGTATCCTAACCCGAATCGATGGTACGACCCTTCATCGATTCTTCAACACCAAATACATTGAGGTTTGATTTAATAAACCTCGAAACTGCTTCTAAGGTAAATAACCTAATCGTATTCGAGAAACGACTAAATTAAGCTATGGATATAATTTAAGGGCACAATTAGCACGAATTAACTTTAAAATCAATAATAGCGTTAATAATTCTTTTTAATAAAATTATCGCTCACATAAGCACATCGATACTAATTTAATTCATATGGTTAATAAAAATACGAATTTTGTAACGTAGAAGGCAAGGCAGCCGACTTGACGTAAAATAAAGGACGCGGGTCTTACACTCTTTCCCCCTTAAAAGAAATTCGTCCTTGAAATTCTAAACCTAAGTTCGGTCATTCCGAGAATGTATGCACGCAACTATGATCAACACGGTAGGTTTCCAAAAGGTTTCATTTTACAATCCCTACTTCTTTTAAATCGAAAGAAAATGGCTTATGGTATGCAGTCTCCTCCTCACCAGTCCTCTTTAAGCATCTACTCACTCTATTTAGGCGCCGATGGCAAATTGCATTGAAGAGGGGCAATTGAGTTGGCATGGAAAGCGTATTAAGTTTGTTTTGAAAATGAACATAGATTTTTCGATAATCAAGACTCAGTTCCCATAACAATAAAAAATTCTATGCATATGCATCCATAAGTGGGCATCTAAAGGCATGACAATCGGGACAATGCCATCTTAAGGTCATAAACTAGTAGTCTCATTCTAAAACATGAATTCAAGATACTTTTAGGATCACAACAGTCAACTTGGAGGCTCCTATAAGACATTAAATCAGCGAGGGAATCACTTAGGCATGCCGTAGCATTACATAACATTTATAAATGACAACGCACACGGGCTATACACATGTTCACAACAGTGTCACACTTGAAATCAGGCATAACCCACAGAGTTAATCCATAATTCAGTGTATAAAGGGCATGTCACTGTGCTAATGCATGCGGTCATTCAAACTATAATAGGAAGCAATAGGAGTTATGTAATGGAAGCAA
Organism: Carnegiea gigantea; assembly: GCA_029747015.1. Lineage (NCBI taxonomy): Eukaryota > Viridiplantae > Streptophyta > Magnoliopsida > Caryophyllales > Cactaceae > Carnegiea > Carnegiea gigantea. Next base: position 48,036 of record JAKOGI010001989.1, read on the forward strand.
CATACCAAAATCATATCATGCAGTAAGTCATACATGCTAGACTAGGCGCCCAACTCAACTACATCCTATACAGGCTCAGAACAGGCATCAAGAATGCTCGTGCACTCAACAGTTCACCCATATTCAACAATTATATTGATAGATACTCCTATGGTCTCACGCAGCACATGACGCCGTAGTAATTCTTTTAAGGCACGCAAACTCACGGGGATCTCGCATAGAAAGAACACCTAGACGTGTATATATGTATGTAATCCCCATTTGCACGCTGTGGTCAACGGTTCGCCATAAAACTCATCCAAATTTAAGAGAGGTCGGTGACCAACGGCTATGATTATTGAGTATGGTCGACATTAATGGTCTTACGAGACACGCACTTGTCCCTAAGCGATCCTAGGGGTCTTATCGTGCAGGTCGCTTACCTAAGTAGGGATTGTTTACTACGTACAATTCTAAAGTCTACTAGGTTCTTTCTCCCTTGCGCTTTCAAGGTATATTAAAGTTCGTTTGAGCTAAAACATTGTCACCCATTCACGAATAACAATCCGTATAATAGAATGCAAGTAATACACGGTTTAGGCAACAATGGCAAGGAAGGGGAATAGTAGGTACACTTAATGTTTAACGAGATCCTATCACTAGCATTTAGTTTTTCAAGCACGCATGCGAAAATATCCCCTAATTTCACTCAGGCAATTCAAAACTCACAACAGCAAGGTGCCATTTAGTAGGATTATCAATCGTAGCAACTAATTTCCCATCATTCCTTTCTTAGCCCATTACGAAGGATTATATCGACGTACATATCTTAACACATATACATTTACAAGCAACATTTGATACACATAAGGGTGCGTATTTGTGAATCTAGACTCCCTCATCATCACTAACGGATATCTAATCCTTCGGTGTACGATAAACTTGGCTCGACAGTCAAAACTGCATTAACATCTCAAAATCTTGAGTTTGAAAGGATGAAAAATAGCCTATCTATTTCAAATCTCTTGTTTTTAATAAAAGGATGGTTAACTGCTCCTAGCTCGCTCTCTACCAACCTTCGAGCACGTCTGCTCACTCCATTATGGGGCCCGAGGAGCAAATCGTACTTCAAGGGCAAAGATGAGCTTAGAGTAAAGGCTTTTCCAGTCATTCGAATTCAAATCACACGTTCTTTAAACTTTTAATTAAAATCACTATGGCATATGAGCGAAACAACTTTCGATTGAGCTAACACTTAACTTGTCCACGAAAATACGAGCCACTCGGCCTACACCTTAGTGAATGGTTCTTTTATCCAACCAATCAGCTCACTTAAGCTGCACCTAACTAGGTAAATGTGCTAACATTCACATAAAACTCACATTTGCACACAAGGCAGGCATGTATCACGTCATCGTGAACACGTTCCTAGGAAACTATGTGAGATGCAAGGCCTAGGTCGCGGCCTATGATCGTAGGACCATGCTCTGATACCATCAATTGAAACACCCCCAACCCCTACGGCATGGAGTGTTAGGTTTTCTTACTTCCTACCTAATTTCTGGGGCGAAACGGACAGAGTTTCCCCTTAAAAATGACCGTTTTCAGGCTAAAAGCCTTACAATAAATCCCTGTAAATCAACAGAAGCGTAAAGCATTTAAAAGAAGCTCAACGGCTACACGTCGGAGTTTATAACTGAATGAGCAACTCACTCGGAGTATACCGAACAGAATAGTTTATGAATACAAGAAAAGTAAAAGATACAACTCAACGGTTCACATAACCGGAGTACTGGGGTTTACCTCGCAAAAACTAGTTGATCTCAACTAAAAAGACAACTAGCAAATAAGATGGTTGCCACATATGGCCGTACAGATCGACTTTTACACCGTATACACTACATGAACTAGAATACTTGTTTATAAATGTTTACAACTCTGGGAATACTTTACATGACTTCATTAAACACGTAAGTAGGCACACATGACACCTTGCAAAGGAGAATAGATTCCATCTTGACATAGCTGACTCAACTTCTTCCTATCACGAAGAAAACCTAGGGAAAAAGGGGAAAGAGTAGTGGGATAAGCAACTAGGCGCTCAGTGAGTGTCCCCCGACCGCCTTAAAACCAAAACTATTGTAGCCAATGATATCTTTAATAGTCACATATCACGTATTCATACTTTAGTATCATATTAGGCATTCATAAAACCCTTCTGGAAGGATCACTAAACATAAACTTCATTTTAACCACTCAAAGATATTTCTGGGTCCCTGAATAACTAAGTTCCTTTATTAACAAGCAGTTAAGCACATAAGCAAGCATCAAGGGCTACGCATAGGGATCTTTCTTTTTATAATATAACGTCTTAGCATTCCATTTAAACTATGCATGAAACCTCATTCATATGACGTGCACATAAGGTTATCTCTTTTCATAATCATACTTTTCTTAGCATTTCATTCATATGATATACATGAGGCACACACAAATTTCAAGTCTCATTCGAATCTCATTCATAGGGTATGCATAAGGCTTTCTTTTTCATGATCGTATCTTACTTAGCATCTCATTCATAAGTTATACTTGGAATATGCACATAACGCTTTATTTTCATTAGCATACTTTACTTAGATCTCATTCATATGATATGCACAGGAAGCTTTCTTTCTTTTTTCTGAAAACACTTCATTTAGCCTCTTGAGGCTCATTAAAGTTCTTCTCTTAGCCTCTTGAGGCTCATATTCTTAAAAGAGATCTCTTTTATGTCGGTCGTATACTGACCCTTATAAGCTTTTCACGTTTCATTCATCTGGCCTCTTAATGGCCCATAAAAGCTTTCTTTCTTAAATACTTGAAATGGCGTAATGCCAACTACTTTTCTTCAGTTATTGGAAAAATGCATCTGGCATAAGATCATTATAGGGTGCTGATTGGGGGAGATCTATTCTCAACCCCATAGTGAGACCTAACACTCACGCTTAAGCACTTACTCCCGGGACGACTACATATAATATATCGGGCCGTTACCCTTGTCAGGGTATTCTAGGGTTTCCTAGTACTAGGACTTATCAACTACGCTAACGTCATTCATATCATATTGTCCGAAGCACATTATCTTAGCCAATTTAAAGCATATGGGCCATAACGGCTAATAATTTTGCTGCATCTCACAGCGAAATCGTTTATCATATAACTCACGCCTTTGTAAAACTCTTTAGGATTCCCCCGTCCAAGCGAGTTCACTCCCAAAACTGTATTCGTTTAGTAATAAGCCATCATGCACTAATAATTATGGCTACTATCATTTCAAAAAATGAAATCCCTCTTTTCCAAAACTCACCCTTATGCAAATGATCAAGCTTAATGAGATAGAAAGGGTAGGGGTGCACATGTACACATTCAAATATTTCATAATTCACTTAGCAACATGAGCCACACATGGCCTCACAACCCACACGATTGCGGTTAATTACAACCAGACTCCCTCCTCACATAGCAACCGACCACAGGAAACCTCAAACCACCCATAGTTCTATCTCAAACCATCCGACTACTATCTCAGTTTTCAATTTAATAATCATAATGAATTATCATGAAAACTTATAAAGAGCTGTGTGGTAGGGTTTATACGCTTACCTAGGCAAGCAGCACCATCCAGCGGTGCGTTACTGCAAGCATATATATATATATATATACGTATATATATATATATATATATATATATATATATATAATATATATATATATATATATATATATATATATATATATATATATATATATATATATATGTATATATAACCACATTTACGTCTATATTTATAAGGCCTTAACTTGAAATACCACTTAACGAACTGAAATAAACTCACAAGGCCTAAAACTAGCCTACATTCGTAGCTTGCAAATAGGGGGTAACCATGTCAAGCTCATATCATTCTCAAAGCGTGGCTAACCAGCATTCATCATTTTAAGACATTCTTAGGTTGTTTCGATAACGTCTTCAAGCATGGATCCACTAATTCAACATACAATAACTTAAGGGATGTTTAGGACGATTCGGATGCTACTTTCGAACATTAATTAACTAACTTAGTAAGCATCAATTCAAGACATGGTTAGGTTGATTCAGGAGCAACTTTTAAATGTGACTTAGCTAGCTTAGCAAGTATCGATTCAAGCATGACTTGACTAATTTAACATTTATCGATTTGAAGCACGTATAAGTCGTTTCGAAGCTTTCTTTTGGACATAATTGAACGAACTTATTAGGCAACGAATCAAAGTGTACTTAGGTTATTTTAAGGGTCACTTTCAACATGAACAAACTAACTTAGCGAGTGTCAACTTAAGGCTTATTTAGCTCGTTTCTAAGGTTAACTTTAACCAGGAGTTAGCCAATTCAGCATACATTAGCTTAGGGCATCGTGTAAAAACATTCTTCAATTATTTTTGGAGCTACTTTTAAACATGAACCGATCAAATTAGCCTGTTTCTACCGTAGTTGCTCTTGGTTCGTTTCAAACATACATAAATTATTTCCAAAGCTACAAGCATGATTTAACTAAATAGGCAGGCATCGATTCGAGGTGTTCATTTATTATTTCGAAGTCACTATTTAGGTATAAATTAACCAACTAAACAAGCATCGAATCGAAGTGTTCATATATCATTTCAAAGCTATAATTCAGGCATAAATTAACAAATGAAGCAAGCATCGAATGAAAATGTCTTTATAATATTTCGAAGCTACTAATGTGGCATGGATTAACTAATTAAGCAAGCATTGAATCAAGGTATTCATATATCATTTTGAAGCCACTAATGAGGCATGGATAAACTAGTTAAGCAAGCATCGAATCAGGGTATCCGTATATCATTTCGAAGCTACTAATAAGCATGTATTAACTAAACTAGCATATACCGATTTTTAATTAACTAAAATCAACATATATCGATTCAAGGCCACTTTCGAGTATTAATCAACTAAACTAACATTTAACGATTCGAAGTCATTTTCAGGCATAAACTAACTAAACTTAACATACATTGCAAATTAAAGGTTAAAACAATTTCGAAACTACTAATACTTAGTAGGCGAGAAACACCCACCTGGACTCCAAGCTGGAGGACCCGATTCCTAGGCTAATTGGGAACATTTGAAGCTGAATTCGCATCCTAAGCATGTGTGGTAATGGAGTTGGTCACTATGATAGCCAAACCCTACCCTGACCCTGCTGCCTCTTCCCTTGCTGTTCTTGCATTCCAGGATTCGAGATTGTGGCTGTCGTGCAAACCAGCGGTTGTCGGTGTGGCCCCGCCGCCACGGTGCTCAGCTGGCCCCCTTCTCCCTCTCTCTTTCGTTCATTCTCTCTCCGTCTCTTTGCGTGTCGCGGAGGTCCGGCTGGCGCCTGTCTCGCTGGTGCGCTGTCGTTGACCTCTGCCCCTGCTCGCCGCCCGGCGGCCCTCCCCTCGCTCTCTCTTCCTCTCTGTCCCCTGGTGTGGGTCGCGGGGCTGGGGCTTGAGAACCCCCCTGTCGCGTGCGTGTGCTTCCCCATGAAAGAGTAGGGGCTTTGCCCCCTTTTTGAATTCTTTTCCCTTTTTTTTGTGTGTATTACTTGCCCAATCAATTGGCATCGCTAGTCTAATTTCTAATCTCGTACCTCATATCCTAAACTGAATTGATGATGCAGCCTTTCATCGATTATTCGACCCCAAATGCATCGAGGCTCGATTTAATAAACCTCGAAACTGCTTCTAAGGTAAATAACCTAACCGTATTTTGGAAACGACTAAATTAAACTATCGATATAATTTAAGGGCACAATTAGCACGAATCAACTTTAAAATCAATAATGGCGTTAATAGTTCTTTTTATTAAAATTATCGCTCACATAAGCATATCGATACTAATTTAACTCATATGGTTAATAAAAATACGAATTTTGTAACGTAGAAGGTAAGGCAGCCAACTTAACGTAAAATAAAGGACGCGGATCTTACACCCTTCCCCCCTTGAAAGAATTTCATCCTCGAAATTCTAAACCTAAGTTCGGTCATTCCGAAAATGTATGCATACAACTATGATCAACACGGTAGGTTTGGAAAAGGTTTCATTTTGCAATCAGTACTTCTTTTAAATCGAAACAAAATGCCTTATGGTATCCAGGCTCCTCCTCACCGGTCTTCTTCAAGCGTCTACTCATTTCATTTAGGCGCCGAGGGCAAATCGCATTGAAGAGGGGTGATTAAGTTGGCATGGAAACCATATTGAGTTTGTTTTGAAAATGAACATAGATTTTTCGATAATCTAGACTCAGTTCGCATGGCAAGTAATAATTCTATGCATATGCATCTGTAAGTGGGCATCTAAAGGTATGACAATCGGGACAGTGTCATCTTAAGGTCATACACTAATAGTCTCATTCTAAAACATGAATTCAAGACACTTTTCAGATCACAGCCGTTAACTTGGCTCTTATAACACATTAAAGCAGCAAGGGAATCACATAGGCATCCCGCAGCATCACATAACATTTATAGACGACAACGCACATGAGCTTTGCACATGTTCACAACAATGTCACACTTGAAATCAGGCATAACCCATAGAGTTAATCCATAATTCAGTGTATAAAGGGCATGTCACTGTGCTAATGGATGCGGTCATTCAAACCTATAATAGGAAGCAATAGGAGTTATGTAATGTAAGCAACATGCCAAAATCATATCACGCAGTAAGTCATACATGCTAGACTGGGCTCCCAACTCAACTGTATCCTATACAGGCTCAAAACAGGCATCAAGAAAGCTCGTGTACTCAACAGTTCACCCACATTCAACAATTCTATCTATAGATACTCCTATGGTCTCACGCAGCACATGATGCCGTAGTAATTCTTTTAAGGCATGCAGACTCATGGGGATCCCACATAGAAAGAACACCTAGATGTGTATATATGCGTGTAATCCCCATTTGCGCCCTGTGGTCAACGGTTCGCCACAAACTCATCCAAAGTTAAGAGAGGTCGGTGGCCAACGACTATGATTGTTGAGTGTGGTCGACATTAATGGTCTTACAAGACACGCACTTGTCCCTAAGCGATCCTAGGGGTCTTGTCGTGCAGGTCGCTTATGTAAGTAGGGATTATTTACTACGTACAATTCTAAAGTCTACTAGGTTCTTTCTCCCTTGCGCTTTCAAGGTATATTAAGGTTCATTTGAGCCAAAACATCGCCACCCATTCACGAATAACAATCCGTATAATGAATGCAAGTAATACACGGTTTAGGTAACAATGGCAAGAAAGGGGAATAGTAGGTACACTTAATGTTTAACGAGATCCTACCATTAGCATTTAGTTTTTCAAGCATGCATGCGAAAATATCCCCTAATTTCACTCAGACAATTCAAAATTCACAACAGGAAGGTACCATTTAGTAGGATTATCAATCGTAGCAACTAATTTCCCATCATTCCTTTGCTAGCCCATTACGAAGGATTATATCGATGTACACATCTTAACACCTATACATTTACAAGCAACATTTGATACACATAAGGGTGCGTATTTGTGAATCTAGACTCCCTCATCATCACTAACAGACATCTAATCCTTCGGTGTAAGATAAACTTGGCTCGACAGTTAAAACGGCATTAACATTTCAAAATCTTGAGTTTCAAACGATGAAAAATAGCTTATCTATTTTGAACCTCTTGTTTTTAATAAAAGGATGGTTAACTACTTCTAACTCTCTCTCTACCAACCTTCGAGGACGTCTGCTCACTCCATTATGGGGCTCGAGGAGCAAATCGTACTTCAAGGGCAAAGATGAGCTTAGAGTTAAGGCTTTTCTAGTTATTCGAATTCAAATCACATGTTCGTTAAACTTTCGATTAAAATCGCTATGGCATATAAGCGAAACAACTTTCGATTGAGCTAACACTTAAATTGTCCACGAAAACACGAGCCACTCAGCCTACACCTTAGTGAATGGTTCTTTCATCCAACCAATCAGCTCACTCAAGCCACACCTAACTAGGTAAACACGCTAACATTCACAGAAAACTCACATTTGCACATAAGGCAGGCATATATCATGTCATCGTGAACGCATTTCTAGGCAATTATATGAGATGTAAGACTTAGGTCGTGACCTATGGTCACAGGACCATGCTCTGATACCATCAATAGAAACACCCCCAACCCTTACGGCCTGGAGCATTATGTTTTCTTACTTCCTACCTAATTTCTGGTGCGAAACGAGCAAAGTTTTCCCTAAAAAGTGACCGTTTCCGGGCTAAAAGCCTTACAATAAATCCCTGTAAATCAATGGAAGTGTAAAACATTTAAAAGAAGCTCAACGACTACATGTCGGAGTTCATAACTCAACGAGCAACTCATTCGGAGTGCATCAAACATAATAGTTTATGAATACGGGAAAAGTAAAAGACACAACTCAACGGTTCACATAACCAGAGTACAGGGGTTTACATCCCAAAAACTAGCTGATCTCAACTAAAAAGACAACCGGCTAATAAGATGGTTAGCACATATGGCTGTTGTAACACCCCCAACCTCTAGGGTCAGAAGCGTTACATTTTCTTACGTCTCACTTAATTTCCTGGAACAAAATGGACAGAATTTCCCCTAAAAACTGGCCGTTTCCAGGCTATAAGCTTTACAATAAATTCCTGCAATTAAACGGAAGCGTAAAATATTTAAAAGGAGCTCAACGGCCACACGCCAGAGTTCATAACTCAACGAGCCACTCGCTCGGAGTGCACCAACCAGATTAATTCATGAATAAAGAAGAAATGGAAGATACAACTCAACGGTTCACACAACCGGAGTATTGGGGTTTACATCCCAAAACATAACTAACTTTAACCAAAATACATCTAACTAACTAGATGGTTGGCTCATAAGGCCGTACAGAGCAACTCATAAACAATATGCATTACATGAACTTAGAATACCTGTTTACAAACATTTCAAACTGAGAATACATAACATGACTTCATTAAACACGTAAAATCTCCTCAAATGAGCACAAACGACACCTTGCAAGCATAACCAGATTCCATCTTGACATAGCTGATTCAACTTTTTCCTGTTATAAAGAAAACCTGGGGAAAAGAGGAAAGAGTAGTGGGATGAGCAACCACACGCTCAGTGAGTGTCCCCCAACCCCCTTAAAACCAAAACCGTTGCAGGCAGTAATATCTGTAATAGTCACATATCACGTATTCATACTTTACTATCATAATAGGCATTCATAAAACCCTTATGGAAGGATCGCTGAACATAAACTTCATCTTAACCACTCAAACATATTTCTAGGTCCCTCAATGACTAAGTTCCTTTAATAACAAGCAGTTAAGCACATAAGCAAGCATCGAGGGTTAAGCATAGGGATCTCTCTTTTTATAAGATAACTTCTTAGCATTCCATTTAAACTACACATGAACTATCATTCATATGATGTGCACATAAGGTTATCTCTTTTCATAATCACACTTTTCTTGGCATTTCATTCATACAATATACATAAGGCACACATAAACACGTATCAAGCATTTATATATTATTAATCATCATATTAAGCTACATGACACCCTCGTAGGCTATTCACATATCAACGTTCATTCTTTTGGGGAAAGATGCCTTCGTTCATGGAACTTTTAACGTGCTATAACTTTCTTTCTCAATTCATGCACTTTGAATCAGACAGGTTTGATATGGATAAGGATGAGGCCACATGATATTAGAATCTACATTCAACCATGCCTAAGAATCATTCCGTAAAGCATCCATTGAAAACTTTCTTTCTTTCATTGAAAACTTTCTTTCATTGAAAACATTTTCTCGACCTCTTGAGGCTCTTGATCTTTTAAAACAGATTTCATTTCGTATTGGTCGTACAACGACCCTTATAAGCTCTTCATAGTTAATTCCATATGGCCTCTTTGGGCCCATAAAAACTTTCTTGCATTCGAAACATATAAAATGGCCAAGCGCCAATTGTTTTTCTTAACTTAGTACGAAAATACTTCTGGCATAAGATCATTATAGGTGCTGATTGGATGAGATCTATTCTCAACCCCATAGTGAGACCTAACACTCACACTTAAGCTCTCACTCCCGGGATGGCTGCATATAACATATCGGACCATTACATTAACCCTGGTTAGGGCCTCTAGGGTTTCCGGACCTTCCCCTAGGTTGACATCGTTCATTTCATATTGTTCGAACCACATTATCTTAGCCACTTTAAAGCGTATGGGCCATAACGGCTAATAATTTTGTTGTGTCTTTTGGTAAAGTCGTTTAACATGTAACTCACACCATTTCTAAAACGTTTTAGGGATTCCTCCCAAACATTGTTTGAGTAGCTAAAGTAGGCCATTGCTCGCTACTAGACATGGCTATTATTCATTTAAAACACGTGAAAAGTCCTTTGCCAAATCATCACCTTTACACACACATGTTATATCTTAAACATACAAGGGAAAGGGGATACACATATCACATTTAAACACTTCGTAATCATTTCAACACAATGAGCCATGCATGGCCTCGCAATCCACACGATTGTGGTCAATTCCCAACCCGAACTCTCTTCTCATATGACCGTACCGCAAGGATCTCGAACCACTCATAGTTCTTCCTCAAACCATCCAATTACCATCTCGGTTTTATATTTTACTAATCCTATCATATTCCCAAACTAGCTTAAACGGAGATAGGGTTTAGGTACTCACCTGGTAAGCATCACCACTCAGGGGTGGGTTATAGCAAGCATACGAACGCATACGCATCATTATATTCACATATAAACCATAACGTCTCATTTAACAATTAGCAGGTCATTACGGGGTAGCTAAGCATACAAGCATACGAACACACACGTACCATCATATTCATGTATAAACCATAGCACTTTATCCAGCAAGCCAAACATGATTGGGTTTAAACATTTATTATTTATGTCGCAAGTACTAGGCCACTATGGAATAGTTAAGCATGCAACAATCTTAGATTGACTAAACATTTTATATACATTAATCTCAACATGTACGATGCACTTCAAAGCTCATATATAATCATGGAACGACTACACATGTATAAACGTTGGTTTTAAACATACGATGCCCTTTGAAGTTTACACTCATACATGAATTAACTAAATAGTTTCGAATCAGGGCTAAACATACATACTTTACACGCATGCTTTACTTTGAATTAAAACCTCCAGCTTGAATTAATTAACTGATTCGATTCGACGCTAAACATGCATAATTCACTTCGAATTAACATTCAGGCATAATTTACCTAACTTGATTCGAATCGAAGCTAAACATATATACATCACTTCGAAATAATATTTCAGGCGTAATCTACGTCACTTAATTCAAATTGAAGCTAAACATATATAAGTTGATGACTTTGATGGCGGGAAGGTTTTTCCTAGGGTCACTACTTGGAGCTGACTGCCTCTTAAGTCATAGATTCGTACGAGCGAATGGCTATGCTCCTAAGGTCATCTCATCATACTTCAGATACTAGCGCATGCATTTACTTAGCTAAAACATGGTATCATAGAAGTCTCGGAATGCAAACAATGGGTCAGTGGTCATATTATGCTATGAATTACAAAACGTATGTTATCTGGATGACCAAGTCGTATAATAACCAATTTAAGTCAAGCAAACACCAAGTAGTGTAACAACTTATTTACAATCACATAACTAGTCATAACTTAATTCCTATAGTGTATTAATGTTCGCGCATAATAGACGTGAGTGTCCACATATAGGATGACATGACCCTATATGCTCTATGATGCTACTTTCTTACACTTGAGATACATATGTCTATGAACGTGGTGCATGTAAACGCAGCTCTGTTGTCATTTAGTCATGCATTATATATATTGAGTTCGACTACTCCAACTATAACACGAGAGAATAGTATTGATGGGCTGTAAATGATGATCCAAGAGTCATACTGTGAAACTAACTACATAAATCAAATCATTCTAACTAATACAGTCACATATTCAATCGAATTCAAGCCAAGCAATTACAAAATCTCACTTTGTCAGTATTTGATCACAAACATATCGATAGCCTTATGGGTACGCGTTAAGATTTTATGAGGTACATCTATCCTACAGGTAATCATAGGAGTCCTACTGCTTATGTCACTCACCTTGGTAGGGATTGTTTACTACGTATTATTCCAAAGTCTACCAGGTTCTTTCTCCCTTATGCTTTCTAGGTATATCAGGGTTCGTTCGGGCCAAAACATTGTCACCCCATTCACGAATGATAATCCATATAATAAAGAAAAAGAACAAGTAATGCATGGTTTAGAGAATAATGGCAAAGAAGGGGAACAGTAGGCACACTATGCAATGGTTCACAAGGTCCTACCATTAGTACATAGTCTTCAAGCATGCATATAAAAGTAACCCCTAATATACTTAGGGAATTCGGAATTCAAAAGAAAAGATAGAAGATATCATTTAGTAGGATTACCAATTATAGCAACCGATCTCGACACGTATAGTACAATGGCATGTACTTGGAAACCTAAGCTCGTTCATCATAGCTAAAGAGTGTAAAGTAAATCTTGACTCGACAATGAAAAGATGTTAACATTTCGAAACTTCGGATTTCAAAGGTGAAAATAGCCGATCTGTTTTGAACTTCTTCTCTACCATCCTTTGAGTACGTCTGCTCACTCCATTATGGGGTTCGAGGAGCAAATCGTACTTTAGGGGCAAAGACGAGCTTAGAAAAGAATTTTCAATCGCTTGAGTCTAATTGACGTGCTTTAACTATCGATTGCCTCATCAGAGTGCACGAAGAAAACACTTATCATTCAAAACATCACTTAGCTCACACGATACAAGTGAATTGGACTCACTTCCTAACACACGACTACATACATCCGATTGGCTCTACCGAATCATCTGAAAGTCATTCAATGAAGTCAGTTAGCACGTTAGGAACATATCGCACTAATGAAGTACTCACTACGTCACTTGAAGGTGTGGGGAAAGCTATTTGACTCCTATACTAACACACAACTTGTCACTTTTACTCAATCGACCTACTCGAGCTTCACATAAGTCAAAGATGGCCATACTATAAAGCACACTTGCACACGAAGCAGGCATATGTCACATAACCACAAAGTGTTCCTAGGCGACTATATGAAATGCAAGACTATGGTCGCAGGACCTTTGCTCTGATACCATCAATTGTAACACCCCCAACCTCTAGGGTCAGGAGTGTTACATTTTCTTACGTCTCACTTAATTTCCTGGAACGAAACGGACAGAATTTCCCCTTAAAACTGACCGTTTCCAAGCTATAAGCCTTACAATAAATCCCTGCAATTTAACGGAAGCGTAAAACATTTAAAAGAAGCTCAACGGTCATACGCCAGAGTTCATAACTCAACGAGCCCCTCGCTCGGAGTACACCAACTAGATTAATTCATGAATAAAGAAGAAATTGAAGATATAACTCAACGGTTCACACAACCAGAGTATTGGGGTTTACATCCCAAAACATAACTAACTTTAACCAAAATACATCTAACTTACTAGATGGTTGGCTCATAAGGCCTTACAGAGCGACTCATAAACAATATGCATTACATAAACTTAGAATATCTGTTTACAAACATTTCAAACTGAGAATACATAACGTGACTTCATTAAACACGTAAGATCCCCTCAAATGAGTACAAACGACACCTCGCAAGCATGAACAGATTCCATCTTGACATAGCTAATTCAACTTTTTCCTATTATAAATAAAACATGGGGAAAAGGGGAAAGAGTAGTGGGATGAGCAACCACACGCTCAGTGAGTGTCCCCCAACCCCCTTAAAACCAAAACCGTTGCAGGCAGTAATATCTTTAATAGTCACATATCACATATTCATGCTTTACTATTGTATTAGGCATTTATAAAACCCTTATGGAAGGATCGCTAAACATAAACTTCATCTTAACCACTCAAACATATTTCTAGGTCCCTCAATGACTAAGTTCCTTTAATAACAAGCGGTTAAGCCCATAAGCAAGCATCGAGGGTTAAGCATAGGGATCTCTCTTTTTATAACATAACTTCTTAGCATTCCATTTAAACTACACATGAACCATCATTCATATGATGTGCGCACAAGGTTATCTCTTTTCATAATCACACTTTTCTTGGCATTTCATTCATATAACATACATAAGGCACACATAAACATGTATCAAACATTTATATATTATTAATCATCATATTAAGCTGCATGACACCCTTGTAGGCTATTCACATATCAACGTTCATTCTTTTGGGGAAAGATGCCTTCGTTTATGGAACTTTTAACATGCTATAACTTTCTTTCTTAATTCATGTACTTTGAATCAGATAAGTTTGATATGGATAAGGATGAGGCCACATGATATTAGAATCCACATTCAACTATGCCAAAGAATCATTCTGTAAAGCATCCATTGAAAACTTTCTTTCTTTCATTGAAAACCTTTTTTCATTGAAAACATTTTCTCGACCTCTTGAGGCTCTTGATCTTTTAAAAGAGATTTCATTTCGCATTGGTCGTACAACTACCCTTATAAGCTTTTCATACTTCATTCCATATGGCCTCTTAGAGCCCATAAAAACTTTCTTTCATTCAAAACATATAAAATGGCCAAGCGCCAATTGCTTTTCTTAACTTAGTACGAAAATACTTCTGGCATAAGATCATTACAGGTGCTGATTGGGTGAGATCTATTCTCAACTCCATAGTGAGACCTAACGCTCACACTTAAGCTCTTACTCCCGGGATGGCTATATATAACATATCGGACCATTACATTAACCCTTGTCAGGGCCTCTAGGGTTGCTGGACCTTTCCCTAGGTTGACATCGTTCATTTCATATTGTCCGAAGCACATTATCTTAGCCACTTTAAAGCGTATAGGCCATAACGGCTAATAATTTTGTTGTGTCTTTTGGTAAAGTTGTTTAACATGTAACTCACACCATTTCTAAAACTTTTTAGGGATTCCTCCCAAACATTGTTTGAGTAGCTAAAGTAGGCCATTGCTCGCTACTAGACGTGGCTATTATTTATTTAAAACATGTGAAAAGTCTTTTGCCAAAACATCACCTTTACACATGCATGTTACATCTTAAACATACAAGGGAAAGGGGATACACATATCACATTTAAACACTTCGTAATCATTTCAACACAATGAGCCACGCATGGCCTCGTAATCCACACGATTGCGGTCAATTCACAACCCGAACTCCCTTACCACAAGCACCGTACCACAAGGACCTCGAACCACTCATAGTTCTTCCTTCAACCATCCAACTACCATCTCGGTTTTATATTTTACTAATCCTATCATATTCTCAAACTAGCTTAAAAGGAGATAGGGTTTAGGTACTCACCTGGTAAGCATCACCACTCAGGGGTGGGTTATAGTAAGCATACGAACGCATACACATCATTATATTCACATATAAACCATAACGTCTCATTTAACCATTAGCAGGCCATTACGGGGTAGCTAAGCAAACAAGCATACGAACACATACATACCATCATATTCTTCTATAAACCATAGCACTTTATCTAGCAAGCCAAACACGATTGGGTTTAAACATTTATTATTTATGTCGCAAGTACTAGGCCATTATAGAATACTTAAGCATGCAACAATCTTAGATTGCCTAAACATTTTATATACATTAATCTCAACACGTACGATGCACTTCAAAGCTCATATATAATCATGGAACTCATATATAATCATGGAATGACTACACATGTATAAACGTTGGTTTTAAATGTACGATGCCCTTCGAAGTTTATACTCAGACATGAATTAACTAAATAGTTTCAAATCAAGGCTAAATATACATACTTTACACGCATGCCTTGCTTCGAATTAAAACCTCCAGCTTGAATTAATTAACTGATTCGATTCGGCGCTAAACATACATAATTCACTTCGAATTAACATTCAGGCATAATTTACCGAACTTGCTTTGAATCGAAGCTAAACATATGTACATCACTTCGAAATAATATTTCAGGCGTAATTTACGTCACTTAATTCGAATTAAACCTAAACATATATAAACCACCTCGAATTAACATTTCAGGCATAATTCACATCATTTAATTCGAATTGAAGCTAAACATATATAAACCACTTTGAATTAACATTTCAAGCATAATTCACCTAAATCGATTCGAATCGATGCTAAGCGTGTATAATTCGTTTTGAATTAACATTTCATGCATAATTGACCTAAATTGATTCGAATCGAAGCTAAATATATATAAATCGTTTCGAAATTAAATCTCATGCATGAACTAACAAAATTGATCCACTTTGAAGCTAAGCATGTATGTTTCATTTCAGAATCCAATCTCAAGCAGCACATTCTAACAAATTGGGCTACGCTAGTCTCACATGCAACATCGATTCCGCTAAAACGTTTACAAAATTAATACTAATTTAGGAGGCGAGGAACACCCACCTCGATTCCAAGCTAGAGGATTCGCGAATCGGCCTGATTTGGAGTAAGAATCGAGCATCCAAGGGCCTAGAACCTCACCACCATTAGTGATGCCTTGACTGAATCAGACCTCAAACCTTAGTTCGCGATTTTTGTCCAATTTTCACATGATTAGTGAGGGTTTGAGATAGAGAGCCAATTTAAAGAAGGATAAATGCTCGAAACTCACCATGCCTGTGAATTTTGTTCGAGCGTCGGCCCTGCCCGCGCTGAATTCGGCTAAACCGTGGCCGATTTTCACTCAACCATCGCACAGAGGTGGTCGCCGGCGTCTCACTACCGTGACCGTCGTGGTCGCGGCCTCCTCTCTCTCCTCTCGCTCGCGTTCTTCTCTGCTCGCTCGGCCTCTCTCTCTCTGACTGTGGCGTGGAGCGGGGTTGGCTGGGCGCGACGGCGGGCGACCAGTCGCCTGCATGGCGGCGCCAGAACGTCGCCCCTCCTCTCCTCTCTCTCTTTCTCTCTGGTGCAGTGTGGTGGTCGGGGGGTCGTGAGCAGCTCGAACGGAGCCTCCCTTCGCGTTTTTTGGCTGAGAAAAAGAAGGGGCTTCGGCCCCTTATCTGCATCCTTTTTTTTTGTGTTGCTTTGGTTAATAACACAATCAACTTAAATCACTAGTCCAATCCCGAACGTCTTGTTCTAAACTCAAATCGATAACATGACCCTTCATCAATTATTCATTCCCAATTACGTAAAGGTTCGATTCATTAAACCTCGAAACTAATTCTAAGGTTAACAACCTACTCGCATTCGGGAAGCAACTAAATAAATCGAATAACGACTAAATTAAACTATTGATATAATTTAAGGGCGCAAATAGCACGAATTAACTTTGAAATCAATAATAGCAATAATAATCTCCTTTTTTAATGAAATTATAGTTCCCAAAAGCACATCGATAATAATTTAACTCATATAGTTAGTAAAAATACGATCTTAGAATGTAAAAAGGAAATTTAGTTAGCTTAACGGAAAGCGAAAATGCGGGGTCTTATAGCTGTATAGAGCGACTCCTAAACCGAATGCACTACATGAACTAGAATACTTGTTTACAAATGTTTACAATTCCAGGAATACTTTACATGACTTCATTAAACACGTAAGTAGGCACACTTGACACCTTGCAAAAGAGAATAGATTCCATCTTGACATAGCTGACAACTTCTTCCTGTCACAGAGAAAACCTGGGGAAAAAGGAGAAAGAGTAGTGGGATGAGCAACCACACGCTCAGTGAGTGTCCCCCGACCCCCTTAAAACCAAAACCATTGCAGGCAATAATATCTTTAATAGTCGCATATTACGTATTCATACTTTACTATCATATTAGGCCTTCATAAAACCCTTATGTAAGGATCACTAAACATAAACTTCATTTTAACCACTCAAACATATTTCTAGGTCCCTGAATGACTAAGTTCCTTTACTAACAAGCAGTTAAGCACGTAAGCAAGCATCGAGCGCTAAGCTTAGGGATCCTTCTTTTTATAACATAACTTCTTAGCATTTCATTTAAAATATACATGAAACCTCATTCATATGATGTGCACATAAGGTTATCTCTTTTCGTAATCGTACTTTTCTTGGCATTTTATTCGTATGATATACATAAAGCACACACAAATTTCAAGTCTCATTCAAATCTCATTCATAGGGTATGCATGGAATATGCTCATAACGCTTTCTTTTTCATGATCGTATCTTACTTAGCATCTCATTCATTAGTTATACTTGGAATATGCACATAACGCTTTATTTTCATTAGCATACTTAGCACTTAGATCTCATTCCTATGATATGCACAAGTCATACACATGAAGCTTTCTTTCTTTTTTCTGAAAACACTTTATTTAGCCTCTTGGGGCTCATAAAAGTTCTTCTCTTAGCCTCTTGAGGTTCATATTCTTTAAAAGAGATCTCTTTCGTATTGGTCGCATACTGACCCTTATAAGCTTTTCACGTTTCATTCATCTGGCCTCTTAATGGCCCATAAAAGCTTTCTCTCTTAAATACTTGAAGTGGCGTAATGTCGACTGCTTTTCTTCGCTTATTGGAAAAATACATCTGGCATAAGATTATTACAGGGTGCTGATTGAGTGAGATCTATTCTCAACCCCATAGTGATACCTAACGCTCACGCTTAAGCTTTTACTCCCGGGACGACTACATATAACATATCGGACTATTACCCTCCTTAGGGTCTTTTAGGATTTCCTAGTGCCAGGACTTATCCCCTAGGCTAACATCATTCATATCATATTGTCTGAAGCACATTATCTTAACCAATTTAAAGCGTATGGGCCATAGCGGCTGATAATTTTGCTGCATCTCATCACGAAATCATTTATCATACAACTCATGCCTTTGTAAGACTCTTTAGGGATTCCCCGTTCAAGCGAGTTCACTCTCAAAACTGTATTTGTTTAGTTAAAATAGCCAATCATGCACTAATAATTATGGCTACTACCTCCCTCTTTTCCAAAACTCACCCTTATGCAAATGATCAAACTTAATGACATAGAAAGGGTAGGGGTGCACATGCACACATTCAGACACTTCATAATTTACATAGCAGCATGAGCCATATATGGCATCACAATCCACACGATTGCAGTTAATCACAACCCAAACTCCCTCCTCACATAGCAACCGACCACAGGAAACCTCGAACCACTCATAGTTCTACCTCAAACCATCCGACTACCATCTCGGTTTTCAATTCAATAATCATAACGTATTATTAGGAAAGCTTATAGAGAGATGTGTAATAGGGTTTATGCGCTCACCTGGGCACGCAGCACAATCCAGCGGTGCGTTACCGCAAGCATATATATATATATATATATATATATATATATATATATATATATATATAT
>JAKOGI010001989.1:75000-135000 GCA_029747015.1 Carnegiea gigantea
AACAAAGCAATGGTTTCACCTTAAATTAAGAAGACAGTTTTGAAGGACAATTGCAACTATTATGATAGCTTTGCTCTTCACAATATTTGTAAAGTCTCCTTTTTTTTTTGGTTGTTGCTCTATTGCTTTTTCTTTTCCTCCTTTAAGACGTTTCCCACTTCCTTTGGTATGGCAACGTTTCGGTGGGAGAATATCAATTCGCTCAGGAGCACTCGATTCAATAAATGATTGTAACTCACTCATTTTACTTTCACTTGTACCCCCTTCCAACTCTTTCAATTCTTTCACAACATTTTAAATCCTTTTTCCAACAAGAGTGAGTTTTGCCGGATTTCTTCCAGCAATTTGCATACAATCCAAAACTCCAACCAATTATTTGAAATCAACTTGTCTTCATGTACCAATCGAGAGCACCCTTCTAAAAGGACCTCATTCACATCCAAAATTGATTTTTTCCTCATAATTATTTTTCACATTTATTCACCCCGGGGGGAAAAAATTTATGTGGGCCCTCACTTGGCATTTCTGATTTTATTATTTATTTAATTGATTAATGAAAACTTTGGAAGAATTGATAGTAGGCCCTAACAAGTTTAATCTAAGTAATTTATTTAGTTTTGAGTTTCGTAGAAACGTTATCGTTACGAAGCATTTTATTCCCGAACCCGACTTATTTCGGCCGATTTTGAAGCAACAAGTTTGCTTATTCACCTAACTAATTACTATGATTAAGCTTAACCATCATTAGCCCAAAAAAGGTTACTTTACTAGTTAAAAACTCAGCCAAGAGTTAGATTAGTCAAACGAACACAAATCAACCCAAAAACTCCATTTTCTCTCTTCTCTCTCTCTCCCCCCACGGTAGCACCCCAGCCACTGTTTGGCTGTTTTTTGGGCAAGTTTTCAGCCAACCCCATTGATCTTCAATCCCCCTGACATCCTAGTACCTCTAGCCACCATCCTCCATCATCAAACCATTAAACATCAAATCCATCTCTACTTATCTTCAAGCAAAGTGAGCAAGCTTGAAACTTGATCTTGTTGGTTTTGCTTTTTATTTTAGTTTTAATTCTTGTTTTATGTTTATGATCTTTGATCATGTTGTTTTGATAAGAAATAAGAGTTATTTTGGTGTTGATCATGGTGGAGTTGAGATTGGATCATACTAGGGTTAGGGTTAATCCTTAATCATGCAAGCTTAATGTTAAAGTGTTGGATTTTGATTCTTTTATCTTTAATTTGGTCATCTTCTAACCTATTGGTGTTTATGATGATGTTTTTGGTGATTTCAAATGAGTTGGAGTGAGTCCACGTTGGCCATAAACTAGGGTTTTGTCAAGTAATGTATGGTTTGGATTAAATTAGCATTAAGCTTGCTTTATGTGTGTATTTGATTGAAAAATGATCTTTATTGGATATGATTATGAAGTGAATTTGAGTGTGGTGATTTTGTATGATGTTGGGGATGGACCAAAGCTTGTTTACATGCTTTCAAGGAATGGTTTAAGTTGAGGATTTGTGTAAAAAAAAAAGGGGGTGGGGAAGCTAAAACAGTGAGGGCTGGAAATTTCAAGAAAACAGGACATACTTCACGATTAAACTGGTAATAATTGGCTGATTGAAAAATTATGATTTTTAGTGGGTAGATAGTTCAGTGCATTAGCTTTCAAATGCCTTTTAATTGCCTTAATTTGAGGTCTGTGGAAAAAGTTATGGTCATTTTCCTAAAACTGTACATAATGGTCCAAACTGACATGCTTATGTTCCTAACTTCATTTTGGGAATTCTATTGTGGGAATCAAGCTTGGTGTTCTAAATGAAAGATTTTTTGGGACTTCCTAAGCTTTCTAATTGGGGTTTTGAGTCACAATCAGAGGTCAGATGACTAAGTTATGAGTCATTCTTTCTAAGCCCCTGTTATGCTTTTACTTTTCTTTTACTAAATTATTAGCTATGAACTAAATATTTTGCTAACCATATGTTCCTACAATAATAATTTTATATAGAATCAGGGCCTAATCAATCATTCCTTCCACTTTTGTGCATAATATTATTCAGCGATCTTTAAATTTAAAAATTCCAGGTACGTTCATGTCTGTATCTTTAGAAATCAGCATGTATTTATCAAAATTATAATGTTTTGGTAAGTACATCAATGAATTAGTTTAATCAGTGATTTATCACATAATCATGACCCCATCAGTTATCAGTTATAGGGCATAACCCTTTAGTTATCCGCGCAGCTTCAGGCCAGGTCACGATCGGCTTGGCAGGTGTACACCTATCTTCATATCGTAACAGCTACTAGGGGTTCACTATGAGATAATAATTGACAACGCATTTCATATTTATCTTATTCCCTGTTTTAATTAAAAATGAATTGCAATACGGGCCTAACCAGTTCTTCCATGAGCGTTTAACAAAACAGGAATGCATGCACTGAGCTTCGACTCTCAGTTCAAAATGTTTTTCCTGTTTTGTTTTAGGAAAGTGTTCAGTGAATCGCCCTCAGGTGGGTAGGATGGCTGAAGATGATTAGTGAGCCAGGGAAGTCTACTTGGAATGGTGATGTATTATCATTAAGATATTTATAAACACCGTATTGTGATATATTTTGGTGTGGAAGCTGCATATTTTATCAAAATTCTATATTTTGGTGTAATCCTTGAGATGTTTGAATGGTTTTGATGTTAGAACAGTTATATATTTATCTAAATGATCTGATGGGTTGTGATGGCGTGAATGCCTTTGATGGTAAATATTGATTATTATGGCTAAGTTTATCATGTGCAAACAAAGCCTTGTCCTTGTTGGATGGCAGTAACGCCTGATCATTTGGGTTATCATGTCTAATTGGGAAAACCAATGGAAGAATCGCAAACAGTGATTTATGTACATTTGGGCGTTACATTCAATGGGCCGAACAGTACTAGTTTAATCGCAAAGAGATCCCTGTTTTTGGTCTGTTCACAGGCCTACTATTCTTGTTTTGCCCTTTTCTTCACGTAATTCCCCTCTAAATTCACTTCTTAAATCATTTAACAAAGTCTTATTCCTGACCATCACCTTACGAAGCCATATTACTCAAATTTACTCCATAATCATCTGCATCAAATTTTCAATTCCTCTCTTTTTCAAAATCACTCAAACACATCGGCAAGCTTACTTATTTGCATAATAAGCAAAATGACCTTCTATAATAAATTGTGGAAATTTCCATAATCACCCTTTCATACAAAATCACCTCAAGTGATTTTCTAAGTTAAACAACATATCCAAGATTCATTTCTTTATCCAATTATACACAAAATAATATACTTGATACTAGAAATAAATCAACCAATGCTTAATGACCAAGACCCTAACTTATGACCAACTTATTCTTGCATTTAAACTCATCCAGGCTCAACATAAATATCATGATATCCATTACTAATGCAAAAAAATCATAAAAATCAAGTACCAAAATCCAAATCCATCATTTCAAGCTCAAGCTTGCATGCTCATGCATAAACTCAACCCTAGCATGCTTTTAAGCATAACCAACAAATTAAAACATCAAAAAAGTTCTTATTCTTATCAAAATAACATGATCAGCAATTAAAACCCACAAAAACAAGAATCAAAACCAAACTCAACAAGATAGGTGATAGAGTTACTAACTTTGAGCTAGAAAAAGGAGAGAGAGAAAGCTTGATATTTTGATGGTTTACTTAGTTGGAAAATGACTTAGATAATACTTGACTGAGTTTTTAACTCCAAAAGCAACTTTTTTGCTAAAGATAATTAGGGATAATTTAGGATAATTAGCTAAGTAATGGAAAGTAACTTGTGGGCCAAAGGTGGGCCCAAATGAATTTGGGCAAAAAAGAATAACACTTTATGCAATTGAATTTTTCATAACTCGAAATTAAATTTTTGGACGTTTTGAAAATAATTTAATCTTTTAAAGCATATTTATCACGGCAGGTTATCGACTCCCATAAAATTTTATGTTAATAAAAACCAGAATTGCAAAGTGAGGCCTAAATGAATTTTTCCCAATCGGGATGATTAAATGCATTAAACAAATATAAGAAAATTAATAACATGACTTAATTAAATAAGCAATCATGATTAGGGTCGGGCTATTTTATATATATATATATATACACACACACAAACATACACTTGCATATACATATCTTTATAAATATATATGTATGTGTGTGTGTGTGTGTATTATATATATATATATATATATATATATATATATATATATATATATATATATATATATATATATATACATATATACAAATGTGTATATATATATATATATATATATATATATATTATATATATATATATATATTATATATATATATACATATACATATATATATATATATGTATATATATATGTGTGTGTGTGTGTGTGTGTGTATGTGTGTGTGTATGTCTATCGTATGTATATACACACACTAACGTGCCCAGAGAGACACAGACGTGCACACACTCGCACACGCACAACAACAACAACAACTGCTAGTATGGGTCCCAATTTTTCTGGGTCCGGGGAAATCTATAATTTGGTGGTCGTACTAATAAGTCCTTAAAGTACACTCTATTTTGAGGTCATTTTATGCCATTTTTAGGGAGAATTTTGTGTTTTATGATATACTATGCAATCCTTTTTCTGTTTTATGCTTAGATATAGTTCTTTTCTGTGTTTTGCAGGTTTTGGACCATTTCGCCACAAATTTGACCCCTAAATGAGTGTAGTTTGACCCTTATGGACACGCCCAAGTCACTATGCCCATGGGAGGAAGAAAGAATAGAAGAATGTCAAGACAAAGCTCACCACGGACGGTCTGTGGTTCAGGGCACAGTCCGTGGTGAGACTATAATTGCGAGTGTCTTCATTTTCTTCTTCATGTGGTTGAGGTTAATTGAGTTCTTCTTTAAATAGAGGTATTTCACAACCAATTGAAGGAGATAAATCAAAAGAGAACTCCTAGTCTCTAATCTTTTCCATTCTTTTCCTTATCTTAACTTTAGTTTTAGATTTCTTAGTTAGTTTTGAGTTTAAGAGTGAAAGTTGTGAAGAAACTGTTGTTCGAAGCCCTTATAAAGTTTGAAAACCCTTGGAGGATCTCCAATTGTGCTAAGTTTTCTTCTCTTAAACTTTGTTTAGCTGTTATTATTTCAAGTATGTGGGAGCTGCTCTCTCAATGTGTAGATTGTTAGCCCAAGCATTAATGCTAGAATCTCTCAATTCTACTTAGTTGCGCTTGCTGTTGATTGGAATTGGTTGAATTCTATCTTTTGTGTGTGATTGTTGTGATTGAATTTTGGCCAAATTTACTTGCCAATTCTCAATAGTTAAGTGAAGGATTGAAAGGCGAAACTTGCTATTTGATTAACAAGATAGGACTTCGCTTACCAATACTTAAGAAAGATTCATTTCTTAAGAGAATCTTTAGCCATCAAAAATCCATAACTTACACTAAACAAGGACACTTGAAAGAATGACAATCAGTTAGTTCAAGGTAATTCAGTTTATTTCGAAAAAAAAATATGAATTCTAAATATGATTGCACCCCTTTATATCTCTCAACATAAATCAAGTGCATTTATTATTCCATTGAGCAACATCTTTACTAGGCGAAAAAAAATCCTTAGATGCCTTAAATTTATTGAATTTTCCAATTAGCTTATAGCGTTGTTCAAACACTCAATTAAAATTTGCTTGCTTAGCACTTTCATAGGACAAAACTCAATAGACTATAATTGTTCTTTATGGGAACGATACCTTTTCTGAACTACAACACCCATGCCTTTACGGGCATAGGTTAAGTTTTTAGCGTTATTGCCAGGGACCAAATTTGTGGATCTCGAATTAGTCTTTAGAAATTAACTAAGCATTTTTGTCATTCTTTCTTTTTCTTGATATTTTTTGTTTACGTTGGTAGTTTTGTAGGTAATTTTACAGCATTTTCTCCTTTATATGCAAAGTCCCTTTCTGTTCAAATTCGATCCAGAAATCGAAAGAACTTTTCGCTCTAGGAGGAAGAAATTAAGGGTAGAAGAGCCAAGGCTAAAGGCTCAAGCAGTTTCTTCGTCTATGGCAGGGATAGAAGGTCACCAAAGAAGGACACTCTGGGATTTTGTTACCCCGGGAGTCCAAGGCATTTCCTTGAGCATTACTCGGCCAACCGTAAAAGCGAACAATTTTGAGCTCAAACCAACCCTTATATTAATGGTGCAACAATCCCAGTTCGGAGGCACCCTGTTAGAAGATCCAAAGTTACACCTCCCAGTCTTTTTAGAGGTATGTGACATGTTAAAACTCAACGAAGTTTCTACCGATGCCATCTGCTTGCACGTATTTCCCTTTTCACTTAGGGATAAGGTGAGGGCATGGCTCTACTTGTTGCCTCCAAGATGCATCATGACATGGGATGAGCTCACATTGCCAAGTTCTTTCCTGTGAGTAAGATGGCAAGCCTGAGGAATCAAATCACTACATTCTTTCAAAAGGAAAATGAAATGCTCTATGAAGCTTGAGAGCAATTCAAGAACCTTTTACGATCATGCCCTCACCATGGTCTTCAATGGTGGATGATCGTGTAGATATTTTATAATAAAATCACTTAGCCATTAAGATCTACTATTGATGCGGCCACAGGAGGTACTCTTATGAATAAAACCTAAGATGAAGCATGCAATCTTATAGAAGAGATGGCTCTTAACAATTTCTAATGGTCGTCTAAGAGGAACTAACCCAAGCAAGTTGGAGGTAAGTTAGAATTAGATGCTATGTCTGTGCTTTCTTCTAAAGTTGATGCTATACCTTAAAAATTAGAGCGCTTAAATGTTAATTCTATCAGTTCAAATACCCCTTCCCTATCATGTGATATATGTGGGTTAATTTCTCTTATAGGTCTAATGCCCCACTCCTACCCCAACTGAATTTTAGGCCACCCCCTGGATTTTAGAGACCATTCTATTCTTAACAAGCACCTCAATAACCCAATTTAGAGACTATGATGGAGAATATGCTTTTGGTGCAACAAAAGCAAGATGAGTGCATTAAGCAATTAGTCTCTGAGGTTAATGTGCTTACTACTCACAATAGGATATTGGAAGCTCAAGTTGCTCAATAAGATGCCTCTTCATCTACACCCCCGGGTAGACTGCCTAGTAAACTCGACTCTAACCCCTACGAGCAGTGTAACTAGGTTACCTTGAAAGAAGGGGTAGAGGATTCTGGGGACATAACACTTGAGGAGGGCAGAAAGGTGATCATGAGTGAGAGTTAGGAGAAAATTGATGAAGGTGAGCCCATAACTTTTAGAGAAAAATGCAATTTTGAGTTCCCCAAAGTCTTTTCGCCTAAACTTCCTGACCCAGGTAGCTTTTCTATCCCCCATGTAGTAGGAAAAGTGAAGATTGATAGAGCCATATGTGACCTTGGTGCAAGCGTCAGTTTGTTGCCCTACTATGTGTTCCATAAGCTTCATTTAGCACTATTACAACCAGCACCTTTTTCACTCTAATTAGCGAATGGTTCCAAAACACAACCTTTGGGTATGTTAGAGGATGTGCCCATAAAAATAAGAGATTTATGGATGCTTGAAGATTTTATCATTGCTGATATGATTGAGACTAACGATGCCTAAATCATTCTCGAGAGACCCTTTTTGGCTACTTCAGGTTGCATGTTTGATGCAAAAGGGGACCGGATAACATTTAAAGTAGGGAGTGTTACTTTGCATTTTATTTTATGAAAGATAAAATCGTTTCCCCTAATTCTTTCCTATCTGATGTACTTCCCCTTTCTCCTAAAATTAAGATAGAGGATGATTAGGGTTGTCCTGACCCTTCTGATTTTGATTGGATTTCAAGTGAGGATCCCAACCAAGATTATGTTAAGGTGGAGTTCGCTGCTCCTACGCCACCTAGCATACCTAAGGTTAAGACCTATACTTCTAATGAGTCTTCCATGAGTGACTATTGCAGGTTCACTCAATTAGTTCTTTCTTTACCTCATATGGAAGGAGTCGATTTGGATTTTGATCTTAGGACTGAGCATAAAGATAATGGCCCATTTGATGGAGCCCGATATTGATTTGTTTTGTATGCTGATAGTATGCTTTGGTGTAATTTGATGATAAAGAAGGATCACCAACCTGAGTATCTGAGGTGGTACCTTCAGTTGAAAGACTTCAATTTTGTGGTTCACGATAAAAACGAAGCATATGTTGTGGGGGAGTTCAATACCCACACTCTTATTAAACCAGAACCAGAATAGAAGAAAGGTCGAGCTCTCGACCATAAACGAGCGCTTCTTGGGAGACAACCCAAGTGTTTGTTTTCTTTTTCCTTTTTATTTTCTTTTTTTATTGTACTTTGTGCTTTTGCTATTTTGAACCTCCACTAGAAAATCAAGAAAACAATACAAAATGCATTAAAAAAATGTTGAAAAAGAAGAAGAAAAAAAGGCCAGGGCCAGAGCTGATCGTGAACGGTCCATGGCCACCATCACTATTCGTGGTGAGCCTGCATCCGCGATCAAGGTTTTTAAGGTCCTTTGATCCCAAATTTCTTCCTCTTCTTCCTCTAAACTCAACCCTCTCTCCCTCTAAACACTCCCTTCTGTCTCTAAAACCTCCATAACCACTTCATTTCAAACCTTCAATTCTTCACCAAAATCCGCCAACTTTCTTCCCTTTTCACTTACTTTCTTCACTTTAACCCCAAATCTCCTTTATTTTTCATTTTCAAGCTTTCTTTCTCTCCCATTTTCCCTGTCTCCATACCACAACCTTCAAAACTCCATTTTTCACTTTTTACTCTTCTAGCTTCCATTTTTCTTCCATTTTTCTTCACCACTTCCTTCTCTTTTCTCAAATTTATAATTTTCTAGCATTTTTCTACTCATTTTCTTTTAATTTGATTTTTCAAGCCTTTTACTCATCCACATTACGCCATCATGGCACCAGAGAAGAAGGAAAGAACCTCGCAAGAAGCTGGGACTTCAAGTCGAGCCCCACAAAGGCCACCCCAAAGTTCCCAAACATCCATCACTGCGAGAAACTGAGGTAACATTCCACCCCCCCAGTTTAATTAATCCTGAACATATTACTAGATATAATACGTTGAGTAGTAAACTAGTAGTAGCTACTCGATATTATGATGAGAATGTGTTAAATCGTTTGGGATTGTTGAATGATATTCGTTAGTTCTTTGCTCGAGCCGAAATGGGATAATTTTTAGAAACTAGGGACCACACTTATTAGGACGTCACCCTTGAATTTTTAAGCACACTGATGTTGAGGTCACGAGTGACCTTTGATGTCAAGAGGGCTACATTTTATTTTATCTTAATAAGGAGTTCTATGAACTTAATTTGAGTGCCTTTAATAGTATATTTGGTTTTCCACCAAGTATGGATCTCCCATACTGCCATGGCTCTAAGGAATTCAATCCGAAATCTTTTTGGTATGAAATTTTCGGTGATTGTCGATATCATGCTAGTAATTACAAAGGTACCGTTACTCGAAACCCCTGTATTCGTGTGGCCCAACGCTTATTAGCTTGTGGTTTGTTTTCCAGGGAGGATTGTTTAAATATATCTTGCCTGTATAAATTATATTTTTTGTATAGCGGGCTTGAAGGTGACTTGATTGACCCTGGGTCATTCTTTGTCAATTAGTTATATAATGTAGTCACTAGTTCTACACATAGAATTGCCATTGGGGACCTCATTACGCCCATTCCTAGGTTAGTTGGTGTTAAACTGAACCCTGATGATAGAGTCGCAAGTTCGGAGTGGTTGAACTTGGCTGCTTTTGAACGAATGAAATTTTGTAGGGTAGATAGTGGGCATATCTGTCGGATTTATCGTGAGGAAACCGGCTTATGCCTCTCCCCAAATGTTGATCGCACCTCTCTCCTGAATTGAGCCAATGTCTACTTTTTACTGGGTGATGAAGAGTTAACACGATCCACCCCACCTCCTACACCTACTCACCCTAGGGCTTCTAGTTCATCCCAACCATCCTCCTCTTATGATAATCTTGACTTGCATGCTACCTTCAATCAATTTAAGAGGAGCAAGCTTCTGTATGAGCTCACGTAGAAACTGAGCATTCCTCACTCTGTGGCTTTGTTTAGGAGTGACATGAAGAGCTTCGTGGGATGATTGCCTCCTAGAACCAATACTTCCAAGACTTTAGGGTTTGGTTAGAGACTTGGTGGGACTGACACATTTCTCAACCCCACCGTCCTTCTTCTCCACCACCTCACCCTCCCTATTAGAGTCTTCTATTTTTTTATGCTTGCATTGAGGACAATGCTTTGTCCAAGCATGGGGGAGTTGTTGTACTTGTTATGTCTTTGTGGTTGTATATATGTGTATTGTGGATGTGTAAAAGTTTATCGTTGCAGTTGTTATGTGTTTGTGTTTGTATACATGTGTGTTGCGGATGTGTGAAAGTTTGTATTTTTAGGTCATGCATTTAGGTTTAGTTTGCATTTTTAGTTTATCATTTAGTTTTTATTTTAGGTTTCTTTCTTTGTTTTGGTTTTGTTTTGACATTTTCTTAAGTCTTTAGTTGCATGTTAGTCTTAGGTAAAAAAAAAAAAAAAGGCAAAGGAAAAAAAAACTGAAAAAAATGAGCTGTAAATCGTACGGTGATGAATCTTTAGACTAAGTGGCTTTGTTTTGCCTATTTTGACCCTTTTTGTTAGGCCCATTTGTGAATAAAATGCTTGTTTGAGTTTTTAAAATATTCTTCAGGTTCTGACCCTTAAGTTAGATATGAATTGATTGCTTAATAATTCTTGGCATAAGTATTTAGCATATGAAATTCAATGAGCTAGATGAGCTTTGTCGTATGAGATTTTATGCTCGAATAGACTAATTTATCATTTTAGTCTCATATTCCCTTTCATGTGTAACTCTTCCTAGATTTCATGTCTCTAGAACTTGCTTTGACTCTTATTCAAGATCACATTTAGCATGCACATTTAGGTAATATGATTCAGGCATTCTTTGACTTTATGAGCTACATTGACCAAATAGCCACCCTTATATCAATGATTTATCCCTTACTACCCCTTTGACTTACCGTGTTTATTGATGAGAACCTATATTATCATTTTTGGCCACACATATGTCTTACCCTTTTAGCCACATAGAGTTTCATAGTTGATTGGGACTAGTGTGTGGATAATAATCTTGTATGGATATTTTGGTTTGGTTGGATGTGATAAGGGATTTATGTTCTATTTTTCCTTCAAGTTAATTGGATTATGTTTTGTGAGTTGCACGAAAAGTATTAAAAAATGCATAGTTTCATGTGCCATGATCCTCTTTGGTGGTTGACCCAAAAAAAAAAGAAAACTGGAAAAAAGAAACAATAAACCATACCAAAGGTGTTTAAAAAAAATGCGTTGAAAAAAAGAAAGCAAAGAAAAAACACAGAAAAGAGAAAAAAAAAAGATCAAATAAAAGGATTTGGCATTGGTTTTATATTTTTAAGCACTTTCTCTTATGATTGCACTAGGAATGTTGTTGATATTTTGAGATGTATAAGCTTGAGGAATATGTCTTAGTTGACAGATGACGGTTTATGCTCTTAGTCTTTGTCTTTTAGCTTTACAACCCCAAAATGTTTATTCCCTCCTTACCTTTACCCAACTGCCCTATTATAACCCTTAAAAGGTCCTCATGATTACCTTGTGTGTTTTGCATTGTAGTGCTTGCGAATTAGAGAGTATTATCAAGCTTATGGTTACTTTGGTTCCGTGGAATTAGATTTGAAAAAACCCCATTTTCCTTCAAACACATGAGTGATGAGTGTCTCATCCGTAAAGTGAGGTTCTATTGGCTCTTCTAGCTCTACTTATTGTAATATGCCAACATGATTGTTCAAGTTAATTTGGGTGATTGATTTAATATTTTGATGTGATGTTTCCTACTTTTATTTCGAAAAGTTCCTTCTCCTATCTATTTGTAAAAGTTTTTAATCACTTTTGGGCTAAACGTTTTGGGTTGATTTGGCTGTTGATGTTGCCACTGATGTCTGCCTAATGAGGTTATTCGTTTTTAACCGCAGTTTCGTAGTTCATTTGGGACAAGCAACGATTTAATCATGAGGGAGTTTGATAAGTCCTTACAATGCACTCTATTTTGAGGTCATTTTATACCATTTTTAGGGAGAATTATGTGTTTTATGATTCATTATGCACTCCTTTTTCTGTTTTATGCTCGGATATGGTTCTTTCTATGTTTTGCAGGTTTTTATACCAGTTTACCCCATATTTGACCCTAATGAGTGTAGCTTGAACCCCCAACAGACACCCCAAGTCACCGCGGACAGTCCATGGTTGCGATGGTCTATGGTGAGACCACAACTGTAGTTCTTCTTTAAATAGAGCCATTTTACAGCAGAGTTGAAGGAGATACAGCAAAAGAGAAGTCCTGCTCTCTAATCTTTTCCATTCTTTTCCATTTTCTTAACTTTAGTTTTAGATTTCTTAGTTAGTTTTGAGTTTAAGAGTGAAAGTTGTGAAGAAGTGCTTATTGTTTAGAGCCCTTACAAAGTTAGAAAACCCTTAGAGGATCTCCAATTGTGCTAAGGTTTCTTCTCTCAAACCTTGTTTAGCAGTTATTATTTCAAGTATGTGTGAGTCGCTTTCTCAATCAGCCAAGCATTAATGTTAGAATCTCTCAATTCTACTTAGTTGCGCATGTTCTTGATTGAAATTAGTTGAATTCTATCTTTTGTGTATGATTATCGTGAGTGAATTTTGGCCAAATTTACTTGCTAACTCTAAATAGTTAAGTAAAGGATTGAAAGGTGAAACTTGCTATTGGATTGATAAGATAGGACTTAACTTAGTAATACTTGAGAAAGATTGGGCTTTTAAGAGGACCTTTAGTCATCAAAAATCCATAACTTAGACTAAACAATGACATTTGAAAGAATCACAATTGGTTATTTTAGGTAATTCAATTTATTTCGAAAGAAAATATTGAATTTTAAATACGATTGCATCCCTTTCAATCTCCCAATATAGATGAAGTGCATATTATATTTCATTAATCCACATCTTTACTAGGCGAAACAAATTCCTAGATGTCTTAAATCTAA
Source organism: Carnegiea gigantea (assembly GCA_029747015.1). Taxonomy (NCBI): domain Eukaryota; kingdom Viridiplantae; phylum Streptophyta; class Magnoliopsida; order Caryophyllales; family Cactaceae; genus Carnegiea; species Carnegiea gigantea. Next base: position 88,146 of record JAKOGI010001989.1, read on the forward strand.
TAAATTTTCGAATTAGATTATAGGGTCATTAAAACACTCAATTGAAATTTGCTTGCTTAGCAGTTTTATAGGACAAAATTTAATAGAGCAAAATTGGTCTCTATAGGAACGATATCATTTTTAAACTACAACACCCGTGCGCTTGCAGGCATAGGTCACTTATATCTACAGATATCTTTACCCACATGCTGATTTCAGAAGTTCCACATGAAAAAATTTGGGGAAATTTTTTAGAAGTTTAAACAAATTTGTGTGCAATAAATAATATAAAAAGTACTTAAATAGCATAAGAGGGCTGAGAACTATACCTCAAACAACTAAGGGTGGAATAACCATGTCAATATGGGAGTGCTATGAGCATGCAAAAAATACAACAAACATAAGATAAAATATTTGTTAATGCAACAAAACAATGTCACACTTCTCTGATCTTCTATGGGTGCTAGTTTTACTTTGATTATAAACACCTCATTCCTAATCCTATCCAATCTTGTATGAGCACACATGTATCTAAACATCCAAGACAAGGGGGCTACTAGCATACCAAAAAAGGAAAACCTTAGATAAAATATAGGTCATTGCACTTATCAACAATTCCTTTTATTATGAATCCAAAAGAATGCTAATAAGCTAGTTACTTAAAGACCACAATCTTAATCCTAGACCAGCAAAAACTCCTGACTTGAGCCATGTCCTCCGTTAATTGTAACAATTCTAAAACATGCTTAATCATCTCATTCTAGCTTTTCTTTCACCAACCTCTACATCTTTTACAAATCTGAAGGTTAATCCCTTCACATCTCTGGACCGGTACATCGACACTCCTCCTCTTCACGTTTCCAAACCATATGAGTCTAGTTTATCTCATCGTATCTTTTATGGATGACACGTTTATCTTTTCTCTAATCTCCTCATTCCTAATCCTATCCAATCTCATGTGGCCATATATCCACTGGATTATCCTTATCTCTACTATTATTAACCTCTGAACTTGGGTTCTCTTTATTGGCTAACACTCAGAGCCATACAACAAAGTTGGTCTTACTACCATGTAGTAAACTTACCTTTCAATCCTATTGGAATCCTTTTATCACACAACACTCCTGAAGCATTCTAGCATTTCTGCCATCTCACTCTTATATGTTGGTTAACGTCGTCGTTAATCTACCTTTTCTCTTGTATGATTGAGCCTAGATATTTAAACTTCTCCACTTTTGGTATTACCACCCCATCAATGGTGACTTCACCACCATCCCCCCCACTGAAACAACACCTCAAATATTCTTTTCTGGATCTACTTAATTTAAAACCTATAGACTCTAGGGTATGTCTCCATTACTCCAACTTATTATTATCTCCTTCCCTATTCTCATGATAACAGCAATGTCATCTCTAAATAGAATACACCATAATACCTCATCTTAGATCTCTTTTACTAAGTTCCGCCATGACCATAATAAATGGAAAGGGCTAAGTGTTAATCCCTAATGTAGTCCAATATCTACTGGTAAGTAATTTACGTCTCCTTCCGGGGTCCTAAAGCTCATTGTTACTCCCTCGTACATTTCCTTAATAACTCGGATATATGGGTCTGACACTCCATTTTTCTCCAAGCATCTCCCTGATGCTTAATGCGATACTATGTCACAGGATTTCTCTAGATCAATGAATACCAAATGGAGATCCTTTTTTCTCTAACCCTATATAATTCTATAAGCCTCCTAAGTTGGTGGATTGCCTCTGTAGTTGATCTGCCTGGTATAAAATTGAATCCATTCTTCCACATTTTAATATCCATTCTTAACCTCCTCTCGATCACCATTTCCTATAACTCCATAGTGTGGCTAAGAAACTTTATATCTCTATACTTATTGTAATTTTGAATAATAACCGTTGTTCTTGTAAAGACGGATAACTATATTACGCCTTGATTTATGGGGCGTTTTTGTTATCTTAAAAATAACATTAAATAGCTCTGTTAACCTTTCTGATCCCTTTTCACCCAAACACTTCCATGCTTCCAAATGAATTTAATCCAAACCCACAACCTTCCCATTGGACATTTTTATTAGGGCCGCTTTAATCCCGTCTACCCTAATTAGACTTCAGATTCGATACTTTTGTGGCCTCTGATGCCACCCTTACTCCTTCAGCTGTGAATTTTCACTCCCTTTCCCATTGAAGAGTATATATCAAAGAACCTATGCCACCTTTCTTTTATTTATGCTCCCTTTACTAGGACCTTATCATCTTCATCGTTGAATCACCATGCACTATTCAAGTCCCTTATACTCCTTTCCCTAACCCTTGCTAACGTAAAGACCTCCTTCTTACCATCCTTTGTCTCCTATTTTTGGCACGAACTTTCATACGCGATGCTCTTAGCCATCGTAATGACTTTCTTTACTACCTTTTTTGAGGACTTGTACCCAACCTTATTAACATATTTTTCTACGTTCGATTTACTGCCCATTAAATTAACATATGCTTCTCATTTCTCCTTGACTTTGACTTCAATCTCCTCATTGCACCACCAAGCTTCCTACAACCTACTTCCATGTCCTCTTGAAGTATCTATGACTTCCTTAACCGACTTTCGACTGCACCCTACCATTGTACCCTATGTCGTGTCTATATACTCTACTTGTTTCCAGCTCCCTTTTGCTTTAACCTTCTCCAATATCCTTGTTGTGTTCTCCTAAGTAAAATTCCACCATTCAACTCTAGGGTCCCTGAGACTTCCTCTCGTCTTCTTTGAACCTTTAATCTCCACATCCATCACTAATAACCTATGTTGTGTCCCAAATATTCACTAGGTATCACTTTGCAATCTTTGCACATCCACCTATTGTTCGCTCTAATTAGAAAATAGTCAATTTGAGTCTTTGATATGCCACTTACTATCGTCACTAGGTAGTCATCCTTCTTTCTAAAATAGGAGTTTATAACTATCAATTCATACGCAACTGCAAAGTCTAGAATTGAAAAGCCTCTATTGTTTCTTTCCCTGTAACTGCAACCTTCATGTGCCGAATTATAACCGTGTGCTTTCGATCCAATATGCGAATTTAAGCCACCTCCTTAGAAAAGCTTTTCGCTTTGAGTTACTGACATCATCATAAGCGCATAGGCTTTGTGATTTAGTTTTAATATCATTTCCATAGAGGTCAAATGTAATCTATTGAGTTTTGACCTATTATAAAAGGCTAAGAAAACAAATTCCAATGGGTTGTTTGAATTAAGTTAATTAACTAATCGAGAAATTCAATCGAATCAAAATATCTAGGGAATTATTTCGCCTAGTAAAGAGTTAGATCAGTGCATTGAATCATGCTCTTTACATGGATTGAATGATGAAAAGGGTTGCAATTGAACTAAAATTTAGTCTTTTCATTCGAAGTAAGCTGAATTATCGAAACTAATCCATTTAACATTCTTTCGAATGTCCTTGTTTTAGCTTGAGTTGTAGATTTTTGATTGGCTAAAGTTTCCTCTTAACAAACAAATCTCTTTCAAGTGTTACTAAACCAAGTCCTATCTTGTCGGTTAAATAGCAAGTTTCTTCTTTCGTTACATCACTCAACTATCTAGCATAAGCAAGAAAAGTTGGCGAAAATTCACTCACAACACTCCAATCACAAGGTAGAATTCAATCATTCGAACACAAAATAGGCACAAGCAATGATGATTAAGGATCCAACATCAATGCTTTGGCTAACAAATCCCAACATTAAATAAACTACTCACTCATGTTCAAAATTAACAACATCTAAAACAATAGTTGAAGAAAATACTAAAGGGAGAGAAAGCTTAGCAACAGTAGTGATTCTTTAATGGTGTCCCAATCTTCAAACCTTCAAAAGCCAAAGCTTTTTGTCAATTTCTTCTTTTACTCCAACATATAAACTAAGAATTCTAATTCTAATGAAAAATATGCGAAAGATGGCTGAGAAGTGAGATGAGTTCCCCTCTCTTTCTACAGCCGAACAACCCTTTTTAACGATAAACTTGAGCATCCTCAACCACAAGACTAAGGAAGACGAAGAGGCAAGCAGTTTAAGGCTCACCATGGACCGTGGCCTTCACCATGGACTGTCCGTGGTGACCTTTGCCTGGAAATTCTCTGGCTCTTCTTTTCCCCACAGGCATAGCGACTTGGGGGCATCCATGAGGAGTCAAATCATATTCAATTGGGGGTCAAAGCCAGGGCAATAATGTCCAAAAAACTGCAAAACATAGAAAAAAACCATACCCAAACCTAAAACGGGAATAAGAGTATAGATTATAATATGAAGTTCATAAATCTCCCTCAACCCCAGAATGAAGTAAACTTTAAGCACTTACCAGTTTTATCCTGAATAGCCATATCCAAATCCTCATAAAATTACTTTTTAGTATCATTCACCAAACTTGCTTACGGTGCGTGAACACTAATCACATTGAGAATTTTTGACTCTATCACTAACTTAATAGATATAATACGGTCACCCTTACGCATCATCTATATGACTTCATTAGCCAACTCTGTATTAGCTAAAATATCAACTCCATTTCGAGCACTATTCAACCCTGAATACTAGAGTTTATACCCATTAATTTCCCTAACCTTAGCACCCATCCAGTTAGTTTCTTGAACACACACTATGCTAATCTTATGTCTACGCTAAGCCTTATCTAATTCAATTAAATTACTCATGAGAGTCTCACTATTCCACAAAATAAAATGTAACTTCTTGCTCCATACTCTCTTCCTGCCCCTTTCCCTTATGAAGGACAAGCTTAAGCTAAAACATTACTCGCTAATAACTTAGGCTAAAAAAACTTAAATAAATAAATTGAAAAAACCAATACCAACAAGCACCCCAACTATATCAATGGCCACACCATAATAAAATAACTATGAACTGAACAATAAACAAATGATATTATAGCCCGCGAACATGGTTTATTGAAACATAGAGTAGACCTAGCAAAGCAATTTGCCAGTCAACCAAATAAACAAATATAAACCAAATGTCAACTCACTTAGCAATAACAATTAAATACTAAGCAACAAGTAACTGAAACTAGAGGCAACAAAGGAATAACCTTATTCTAATAATAAACTGATAAACCACATGGCAGCTCAATAAAGTTATAACAAATTAAATGACAACACTGAGTCATATTATATGCAATTAAGCCCTATCTAGCAAGAGAAACTTACTGGTCCAAATAAATTAAAATTGAAAGGCCGCCCACCACAAGGAGAAAAATGTAAATAAAAGTAATAGTTCCAATGACCAAGCACTAAAATAAGAAAAACTAGGGACCTTTTACATTAGAAGGAGGAGAGTAAAAAGGGCAACTATACTGGGGATCCAAAGTTTAATAATGGTAGAGCTTCAAACTAATTTAAGTAAACATGGGCCACACAAAAGAATAAGCTGGTGTGGAAGGGTAAAAGGTTCAGGCCACTATTTAAACAAATAGCCAAGTGAAGATGGCCAGTAGAATGGTGATGGCAAGCAACCACAAAGTAAATAAATGTAAATCCAGTTAAAGAAACAAATAACTAAATGAAAAAACCACTCCAACCCCAAAAACACTCAGAAAATGTTAATAGATTATCACTAGAGATACTGATAAGTCCTTAAAGTGCACTCTATTATGAGGTCATTTTGTGCCATTTTTAGGGAGAATTCTGTGTTTTATGATATATTATGCACTTCATTTTTCTATTTTACACTCGAGAGTATGGTTATTTTCTATGTCTTGTAGGTTTTTAGACCACCCCAAATTTGACCCCTAAATGAGTGTAACTTTACCTCACACGAACAATCCCAAGTCACTATGTCCATGGAAGGAAGAAAGAATAGAAGAATATCGAGACAGAGCTCACCACGGACGGTCCATGGTGAAGGCCACGACACATGGTGAGACCATAACTGCAAGTCTCTTCGTTTTCCTTCATCGTGTGGCTGAGGTTGATCGATTTCTTCTTTAAATGGAGCCATTTCACAGCAGATTTAGAGGATACGCAGCAAAAGAGAACTCCTACTATCTTTTCCATTCTTTTCCATTATCTTAAGTTCAGTTTTAGATTTCTAGCTAGTTTCGAGTGCAAGTTGTGAGAGGTGTTTGCTATTTTGGAGCCCTTGCGAAGTTGGGAACCCCTTGGAGGATTTCCAATTGTGCTAAATTTTCTTCTCTCAAACTTTGTTTAGTTGTTGTTATTTTAATTATGTGTGAGTAGTTTTCTCAATCTAGGGATTGTTAGCCAAGTATTGATATTAGAATCCCTCATTTTTTTAGTTGCACTTGTTCTTAATTGGAATTGGTTGAATTCTACCTTGTGTGTGAGACTGTTGTGAATGAATTTTGGCCTAATTTACTTGTTAATTCTAAATAGTTAAGTGAAGGAGTGAAAGGCAAAACTTGCTATTTGATTGACAAGGTAGGAGTTGACTTGGCAATACTTGAGAAAGATTCACTTGTTAAGAAGAACTTTAGCCATAAAAAAAAAAAAATCCATAACTTAGACTAAACAAGGATATTTGAAAGAATGATAATTGGTTAATTTAGGCAATTCAGTTTATTTCAAAAGAAAAGATTAAATTCTAAATACGAGTGCACCCCTTTCAATCTCCAATTATACATCAAGTGCATGTTATATTCCACTTATCGACATCCTTACTAGGCAAAACAAATCCCTAGATGTTTTAAATTGATTGAATTTTGTAATTAGATTATAGTGTTATTCAAACTCCAAATTGAAATTTGCTTGTTTAGCACTTTTGTAGGACAAAACTTAATAGACTACAATTTGTCTCTATGGGAACGATATCTTTTCTAAACTATAACACCTGTGCGCTTGCGGGTATAGGTTCTTGGCACCGTTGTCGGGGACCAAATTTGTGGATATTGAGCTAGTTCTCAGATATTGACTAAGCATTTTCTTTCATTCTTTCTTTTTCTTTATACTTTTTGTTTGCATTTGGTAGTTTTATTGGGAATTTTGCAGGATTTCTCCTTTATATGCGAAGTCCCTTTCCATTTGAATTCGATCCAAAAATTGAAAGGACTTTTCATTCTAGGAGGAAGAAATTAAGGGTAAAAGAGCAAAGACTAAAGGCTCAAGCAGTTGCTTCATCGATGGTAAGAACAGGAGATCATCAAAGAAGGACACTCCTGGATTTTATTACTCTGGAATCCAAGGCATTTCCTCGAGCATCGCTCGGCCAACCATAGAAGCGAACAATTTTGAGCTTAAACCAGTCCTTGTATCAATAGTGCAGCAATCCTAGTTCAGGGGCACACCGTTCGAAGATTCAAACTTATAACTCTCGATCATTTTAGAAGTGCGCGACACGTAAAACTCAACAGAGTTTCTACCAATGCCATCCTCTTGCGCCTATTTTCCTTTTCACTTAGGGAAAAGGCAAGGACATGACTTTACTCTTTGCCTCCAAGATGCATCACGACAATGGACAAGCTTACAAAAGTTTTTCTTGCCAAGTTCTTTCCTCCAAGTAAGACGGAAAGCCTGAGGAATCAAATTATTACCTTCTCTCAAAAGGAAGATGAGATGCTCTATGAAGCCTAAGAGCAATTCAAGGACCTTTTACGATTATGCCCTCACAATGGTCTTCAAAGGTGGATGATCGTGCATACATTTTATAATGAAGTCACTTAGCCATTAATCTCTACTATTGATGTGGTGACAGGAGGTACTCTTATGAACAAAACTAAAGATGAAGCACACAATCTTATAGAAGAGATGGCTCTTAACAATTTCTAATGGTCATCTGAGAGAACTCAACCCAAGTGAGTTAGAGATAAGTTAGAATTAGATGCTATTTCTATGCTTTCTTTTAAAGTTAATGTTATGTCTAAAAAATTAGAGCGCTTGAATGTTGATTCTGTCAGTTCAAGTTTCCCTTCCCAATCATGTGATATATGTAGTTTAGTTGATCATTTGATTGTGCATTGTCGAGTGGGTAGTCCTTTTGCCTAAGATGTGAGTGATCAGGTTAACTATGTGAACAACTATAACCCTAGACCAACAAATGATTCTTTCTCTAGCACAAATAATTCTAGTTGGAGGAACTAATTTCTCCTATAGGTCTAATGCCCCACTCGTGCCTCAAATGAATTTTAGACCACCCCCTAGATTTCAAAGACTATCTTATCCTGAACAAGCACCTCAAAAATCCAACTTAGGGACTATGATAGAGAATATGCTTTTGGCTTAACAAAAGCAAGATGAGTACATTAGCAATTGGCCTCTAAGGTTGATGTGCTTACTACTCATAATAAGATGTTGGAAGCTCAAGTTATTAAACAGGCTACATCTTCATCTACACCTCTACATAAATTTGCTAGTAAGAATGAAGTTAGCCCTAGGGAACAATGTAATGGCATGATTTTTATAGGGGGTAAACAACTTGAGGGACCTAAGGGGGTGGCCAAAATGAACATTCACATTATGGGAAGTGTGAGGTTTTTGAGAAAGAAGTACTTACTTCTTCTAATGAGGTTATAGGTGATGATACCTCTAATAAGATTCCTGATCACCCCAAGAAAATCGCCCCAAAACCTTACGTACCAGCTTTACCATTCCCCCAACGAATAGCTAAGGCTAAACTTGACCAACAACTTGGAAAGTTTCAAGAGGTCCTTAAGAAACTGTACATTAACATTCTATTCACTTATGGCTGTCATAAATGCCTTCCTATGCTAAGGTTTTTAAGGATATTTTTTCTAATAAAAGAAAGCCAGACGAGCATGAAATAATGGCATTGACTGAAGAATGTAGTGCAACAATTTAAAATAAGCTCCCTACTAAGTTTAAGGATCCAGGTAGCTTTTCTATCCCTTGTCTGATAGGGAATGAGTCAATAGATTGTGCCTTTTATGATTTAGGGTCTAGTATAAGTTTAATGTCCTTCTCTGTTTACAGGAAGTTGGACCTAGCAGAAATGACGTCCACCAACATCTCTTTACAATTGGCAGATTGTTCTATAAAGTACCTCATAGGTATTTTAGAGGATGTCCCCATTAAAGTAGAAGATTTATATGTGCTTGTAGATTTTATGATCCTTGAAATGGAAGATGATATGTACACCCCTATTATTCTGGGGAGGCCATTTTTTGCCGTCGCTGGATGCCGTATAGATGTTAAAAATGGCTAGTTATCTTTTGATGTGGATGATGAACATGTAGAATTTAACTTAATTAAAGCTTCTAAATTTCCTTCTATCTCTGGTGAGTGTCATTGAATTGACGTATGGATAGTTTGGTATAAAAGACCAATTCTAATAATGATTCTCATATCCACTTGAGTATTGTTTGTTAAATGATGGTACTACTTGCGATGAAAACCCGGAAGTAGCAATGTGTGCTCAATTCCTAGAAGCTTCTCCACCAGTTAGCCCGACTTTATCCAAGATGGAATCGCTAGTACATGATGAAGCATCATCGATAGATGATTAGTGTGCGCTTAAGGTAGAACTGAAACCTCTTCCTTCCTCTTTGAGGTATGATTTTCTTGGCCCAAATTCTACATATCCTGTGACTGTGAATGGAAGTTTAAATGCATCTCAAGTTAAGCTTTTGCTAAAAATACTTAGATTGCATTGTAAGGCCATGGGATATACTCTTAATGACCTTAAAGGAATTCACCCTTCTGTGTGTATGCATCGTATTTTGATGGAAGATGACTATAAACCCTCAATTGAACACTAGATTGAACCCTAATATGCAAGATGAAGTAAAGAAAGAAATTTTAAAACGGCTTAAGGCTAGCAATATCTACCCTATCTCTGATAGCAAGTGGCTAAGCCAGGTCCATAATGGCCCTAAAAGGGGGGGAATGACAATTGTAAAAAATGAAAATAACGAAATTATACGTACTAGCATAGTTACTGGTTGGCATATGTGCATAGATTATAGGAAATTGAATAAGATCACCTGTAGGGGCATTTTCCCCTACCTTTTATCAACAAATGCTCGAGAAGCTGGCAAAGAACTCTTGTTTTTGCTACTTAGATGGCTATTCAGAATTCTTTTAAATCCCTATTCACCCTAGTGACCAAGAAAACAGTACCTTTACTTGTCCATGCGATACATTTGCCTATAGAAGAATGTCATTTAGGCTGTACACCCCCACCAAATTTCCACAATGCATGATGGCTATTTTTTTTGATTTTATTCAGGACACAATGGAAGTCTTTATGGATGATTTTTCTGTATAGTACAACATTTGACCATTGCTTGAATAATTTATCTAAAGTTTTGTAAAGGTTTGAAGATATGAATTTGGCATTGAATTGAGAAAAGTGTCATTTTATGGTACAGGAGGGGTTGTTTTAGGCTATATTATTTTAAATAGTTTCATTGAAGTTGACGGGGCAAAGGTAGAGGTAATTGAGAAATTACCCCCACCTTCTTCTGTAAAGGGTGTAAGGAGTTTTCTTAGACATGTTGGTTTATATCGATAGTTCATAAAAGATTTTTCAAAAATTGTAAAACCTTTCACCCATTTGCTTGTCAAAGATGCGCCCTTTGAATTTAATGAAGAGTGTTTAAGTGCCTTTCACAGGTTAAAGGAGGCTTTGATTTCTGCCTAATTATACAGGCCCCGAATTGGGAGTTACCTTGTGAGGTCATATGGGATGCTAGTGACTAAGCAATGGGAGCAGTTTTGGGGCAAAGAGAGGACAATAAGCCTTATTCCATCTACTATGCAACTGAACTTTGGATGATGCTCAAAGGAATTATGCCATAACTGAGAAAGAGTTCCCAGTTGTTGTGTTCGCCTTGGAGAAATTCCGTTCGTATTTGATCAATTCTAAAGTGATCTTTTTTAACAAATCATGCCGCATTGAAACATCTCTTGAAGAAGTCTCTAAGCCCTGTCTCATTTGCTGGGTGCTTCTTTTCAAAGAGTTTGATTTAGAAATTCTAGACAAAGCACATCGTGAAAATGTAGTCGCAGGCCACTTATCTTGCTTAGGTCCCGAGGCCACTCCAATAGACCTATAGATGAATCTTTTCCAGATGAGCAACTCCTTATAATATCTCACCAAGCGGTGCCATAGTATGTTGATTTGATGAATTTTAAAGTGTGTGGAGTTACGCCAACCGGGTTATCTTATCAATAACGGAAGAGATTCCTTTCTAATGTAAAACATTATGGGTGGGAAGAGCCTTTACTCTATAAGCTATGTGGAGCTGGAGTATATAGAAGATGTTTTGCGGAAGATGAGATTCCTAGTGTCCTCCACCATTGCCATGCCTCAACTTATGGTGGACACTTTGGACCCAACAAGACTATTGCTAAGGTGCTTCAAGCCAGATTCTATTGGCCTACTCTCTTTAAAGGTGTTAGAACCTTTATTATGGGTTGTTATAAATGCCAACGGTCGGGGAACATTTTCAAAAGGTAAGAGATGCCTCAAAGTGGGATTCTTGCGGTAGAACTTTTTGATGCGTGGAGAATTGACTTTATGGGACCCTTTCCTTCTTCTCACAATAATTCTTACATCCCCATAGCAGTTGATTACGTGTCCAAGTGGGTAGAAGCTATTACCTCTCTTACCAATGATTCTAAGGTGGTAATTAAATTTCTTAAAAAGAATATATTTACAAGGTTTGGCACACCAAGAGCTCTTTTGAGTGATAATGGGACTCATTTTTGTAACAAGCCACTTGAGTCCATCTTAAATAAGTACGGGGTTTTTTATAAAATTGCTATGCCCTATCACTCGCAATCAATGTTCAAGTTGGGTTATCTAATCGAGAGTTGAAAAGCATTTTAGAAAAAATAGTCGATCGATCCCAAAACATTGGTCTAAAAAATTTGACGATGCACTTTGGGCTTATCGAACTGCTTATAAAACACCTCTCGGTACTACTCCATACTGCTTAGTTTTCAAAAAATCTTTCCATTTATCGCTTAAGTTAGAACACAAGGCATATTGGGTAATTAGAACTCTAAACTTCGATCTTGAAGCGTCTGATGAGAAGAGGCTTATGCATTCGAATGAGTTAGATGAGTTACGTGTGGAGGCATATGAAAGCTCAAGAATTTTTATAAGGAAAGGACCAAGCACTTATATGATAAGTATATTATAAAGAAAAGATTTGAGTTAGGTGACTCTGTCTTTGTTGTTCAATTCTAAGTTGCGGTCATTTCTGGGCAAGCTGAGATCCTATGGTTGGGCCCATTTAAAGATACAAAAGTCTTCCCTCATGGAGCAGTGGAAGTCCAGAGCAAGACATCTGGTACATTCAAGGTAAATGGGCAGTGTCTTAAACCTTGCTATGTAGGGGAACCTATTGACAAGACTGCTATCAACCACCTATCCGATCTCCCTCCCTTTTAGTGTCTTATGTTTTATTTCTGTGCTTGCATTGAGGATATTGCTTTGTCCAAGTATGGGGGAGTTGTTGTAGTTTTTATGTGTTTGTGGTTGTATATGTGTGTTGTGGATGTGTGAAAGTTTGCTCTTTTTAGGTCATGCATTTAGGTTTAGTTTGAATTTTAATTGATCATTTAGGTTTTTTTTTTGGGTTTCTTTCTTTGTTTTAGTTTAGTTGTGATGTTTTCTTTAGTCTTAAATTGCATTTTAGGCTTAGTAATAAAAAAAACCAAAAACCAGAAAAAAACAAACGAAAAAACAACAAAACTCCAAAAAAAAAAGAGCCAATAAATCCTCCGATGATGAGTCTTCAGACTAAGTGGCTTTTTTTTGCCTATTTCGACCCTTTTTGTTAGGCCCAATTATGTATAAAATGCTTGTTTATAAGTGTTTGAACTATGTTTCAATGCTTTTACCATCAAGTTAGATATGAATTGGTTGCTCAATGATTCTTGGCATGAGTATTTGGCATATGAAATTCAACGAGCTAGATGAGCTTTGTCCTGTGAGATTTTAAGCTTGAATAGATTAATTCATCATTTAAGTCTCATATTTCCTTTAATGTGTGACTCTTCCTAAATTTCAAGTCTCTAGAACTTGCTTTGACTCTTGTTCAAGATCACATTTAGCATGCATATTTAGGCAGCATGATTGAGGTATTCTTTGACTTTATGAGCTACATTGACCAAATAATCACCCTTATATGAGTGATTTATCCCTTGCTACCCCTTTGAAACTTTACTGTCTTTACTGATGAGAACCTATACTATCATCTTTGGCCACACACATGTCTTACTCTTTCTAGCCAAGGCTATAGAGTTTCACAGTTGATTGGGACTAGATTATTGATAATAACCTTTTATGGATAGTGTGGTTTGGTTGGATGTCATAAGAGATTCATGTTCTATTTTCCCTTCAAATCAATTGGGTTTTGTTTTGTGAGTTACAGGAAAAATGTTGAACGTGCATAGTTTCCTTTGCCATGATCCTCCTCGTTGATGGTAAAAAAAATTTTAAAAAAATCAAAAATTAAAAAAAACAACAAACCGCACCAAAGGTGTTTAAAAAAAATGCGTTGAAGAAAAAATAAGGAAGCAAAGAAAAAAACACGCAAATGAAAAGAAAACAAAGAAAAAAAATGATGAAATAAAAGGATTTGGCATTGGTTTTATCTTTTTAAGCACTTTCTCTTGTGATCTCACTGGGAATGTTGTTGATATTTTAAGATGGATAGGTTTGAGGAATATGCTTTAGTTAGGTGAAAATGGCTTATGCACTTAGTGTTTGGCTTTTAACTCCATAAATCGCAAAATATTTATTCCCTGCTTACCTCTACCCAATTTGCTCTGTTACAACCCTTAAAAAGTCCTCACGATTGCCTTGTGTGTTTTGCATTATTGTAGTAGTGGCGAATTGGAGATTCTTATCAAGCTTATGGTTGATTTGGTTCTATGGAATGAGATTTGAGAAAATCGCATTTTACTTTAAACACATTTATTAAACGGATTGAAAAACCTTAACCTGTACCCATTTTGTTCTTAAACAGGCTGACCTGCTTAACCCGTTTAAGATAAACAACTAAAGTTCAGTCATCTAATTAATGATTTGTGCATTTAACATTTTCAATAAATATGTTGACCTGTTTAGTCAACCTGAACCTAACCCATTTAACAAGTCAAGTTCAGTCGCCGAAATAATCACCCTATAAAACTCCCCAGATTCACCATAATTCATAATTTTTCAAAATTTTTGTATTCTTAATTATCTCATAAAAAGGTAAATGGATAAATGACACATGGGAAAATAAGTTGACTTGTTTAATCCTTTTAATTAAACATGTTGAATGTGCCAACTCATTGATTAAACAGGTTGAAAATTTATACCCAAACTCACTTAATTTCGTGTCGGTTTCGGATTAGTAATCGTGTTAGGTCAGCTTTGCCTAACTCTAGATTAAAGTAAGGGACTAAAAAACTAGAGAGAATGGTACAAGCAAAACAACAAAGCACTTTACACAAAAACAGGGGAACCAAATTAAATTAGAGGGGATAATAATAACTAGTAAATGCATTTCTGATAGGGAAAGAGGGAGGTGATGGAGGCAGGGACCTGTGAGATGATAGCTTACCACCAACAGCCACACCTTGAGTGGCTAGTGAACTTGCAAGCCATACTCTATTCCACAACATACTTTACCTATCATCCGACTAAGTCACAGGCAATGAAAAGTTGCACGACTAAATTACTACTTGCCGGCGAGTTGTCTACCAATGACCAGTTCACGGACTCTCTGGATTGGCCTAAGAAGGTGAGCTTCCAAGGTTGTGTGTGACTTGAGAAGTCAGAGGCTCGAGGGTCAAGCTCTTAGGTTTTTTACCATTTGACCGAAAATTCCATATGCCCAAGAAATTGAGGAAAAGACAGTACAGTGTGCATATGTGTATATATATACATATATATATACATATATACACACACACAATACATACATACACATATATACATATATATATATATATATATATATATATATATATATATATATATATATATATATATATATATATACACATATACATACATACTACATGCATATACACACACACACACACACACACACCACATAAAACATATACATACATACATATATATATAGGTGTGTGTGTGTATATATATATATATATATATATATATATATATATATATATATATATATATATATATATATATATATATATATATATATATATATATATATATATATATATATATATATATATATATATATATATATATATATATATGTACACATAGATATACATATATATGTATATACTCACACACACACATACAAAAACTTATATTCACATGTATGTATGTATGTGTGTGTGTGTGTGTGTGTGTGTGTGTGTGTGTGTGTGCATGTATATACATATGTATACATATATGTATTTGTACGCGTGTGTGTGTGTGTATGTGTGTATGTACGGATAGACACACACATGCACACAAACAAACACGCACACACACACACACACACACACACACACACACACATATGACAAGAAGTGAAAGATCTTCGTTACTAACAAGAAATATATATGTACATACTAAGGGATTCATAACTGGGGGCAGATGTAGTATGGTCCAACACCTATTTGGATATGACATTTATACGTTTTTTATATCTTTGTGACTTAATTGCAAGAGATAAACCCTTTGTGTGGCCTAGTCCTGCACTTGGTGAATTATGAGCTTTTGATCAGGCTTGTAATTATGATAGATAACATTATTTGTCGTATACCATGGGTTATACGTCATTGCAGGGAAACAAGCACGTGCTAATTCTTTGTGCACCTTCTATCTTTTCAAGTTAAGAAGGGAACAGGCCCTTCATTGTATTGTGTTTCCAATAGCAATGACATTTATCCAGGTGAAAATTTATGCTCAATGTTACTCAGCATAAATTTTTGAATAAAACAAATGGTCTAGTGTTTCATGTTCTTGGTGACAGAACACACACCCAGTATTTCAGAATTGGGTAGGAGCTTTCAACCTGTCTTTAACACGTAGCCTTTTGCTCATTAGAAGCCAACATATGAAAAAACATTTTAGCATGTTCAATTTACTCCAAAACTATAACACCCCAAACTCCTAGGGCTAGGAATATTATGTTTTCTTAAATCCTACTTAACTTGTGGGGTGAAATGGATAGAGTTTCGTCTAAAAACTAACCATTTCCTAGGTTTAAAGCCTTACATTAAATCCCTGTAATAAATAGAAGTATAAAAAACTCTAAATAAGCTCAACGGCTACACACCGGAGTCCATAACTCAACGAGTCACTTGCTTGGAATACACTAAGCAATATTGTTCAATAATAAAGAAGGAAATAAAAGACACAACTCAATGGATCACACATCCTGAGTATTTGGGGTTTACATCCCAAAATGTACCTAACTTCAGTTAAAAAGACAACTTACTAAAAAGATAGTTGGCTCACATAGCCATACAGAGCGACTTATAAAAAATATGTATTATATGAACTAGAGTACTTTATCATGTACAATTACAATTCTAGGATACATGATTTTACATCGTTAAACATGTAAAACAACTTCTATATGTGCATCCATGACACCTTATCAGGCAAGGGTAAACTCCAACTCGGCATAAGTGAATCGACTTCTACCTGTCACACAGAAAACTTGGGAAAATGGGGAAAGAGTAATGGGATGAGCAACCATACGTCAGTGAGTATTCCCTGACTCCTTAAAACCAAAACTGTTGCTGGCAATAATACCAATAATAGCCATATTTCACACATTTAAGTAGTCCTATTATCGTATACAATGGCAGAGAATTTCATCAATTCCCAACTATTAGGCCATGTGGTATAACTCGTAATTCATGTCTTGTCTATCCAATCACTTATCAGAGATGCTTAAATGCATGGAACAAGGATTATGCAATGAACTTTCTTTCATAGGATATGCACATTGAGAACTTATACGCTCGATGCATTACAAGGATATAGCAGTACTTTACTTGAAATTTTATTCAAACTATACTTGGAATGTCATTCATAAGATGTGCACAGAACATATATACAAAGCTTTCTTTCTTTTTCTTGAAAACACTTTGCTTAGCCTCTTAAGGCTCATATTCTGTTACAAAGAATTTCTTTCGTATTGGTCCTCTAATGACCCTTATAAGCTTTTTGAATCTAATTTGAACTGGCCTCTTAATGGCCCTTAAAAATTTTTTTTTCCCTGAAATACTTAAAATGGTGAAATGTCGACTGCTTTTCTTACTTATTGGGAGAATACTCTGGGCATAAGATCAACATAATGTGCTGGTGGGGTGAGATCTATTCTCAACCCCTGGTGAGACTATCCTCACCCATAAGCTCTTACTCCCGGGATGGGAACATAAATAGACCTACACCCTCATCAGGGCCTTCTAGGGTCTCCCACTATTGGGACTTACTCTCTAGGCTAGGGATTCCCCTGTTCTAGCATGTTCACTCCCAAAACTGTACTCATATAGTTAAAAATAGGCCTTCGTTCGCTGATAGTTATGGCTACTATTATTTCAAACCATGAAATCCTTCTCTTTAAAAATTTAACCCTCATACACATAATCAAGCTTAATGACATAAAAGGGAGGGTTCACACGGAACACATTCAAACACTTCATAATTAAACTTAGTAGAATGAGCAACACATGGCCTCGCAATCCACACGATTGCGGTCAATCATAACCCAGGCCCCGTCCTCACACAGCACCGACCACAAAGAACCTCGAAAACTCTCTTTAGTTTGGCCTCAAGCCATCCAGCTACCAACTCAGTTTCAGTTTTGTAAGCATAGCATGTCATCATAAAAGTCATAAAGAACGACGTAACAGCGACATATAAACTTACCATGCGATCAGTATCCATTCAGCGGTGCATTACGGCATTTATAAACACATAGATTTCATTAACTTAAGCAAGGTACTCAACGGACCGAATTGAACTAATAAGGCATGAAACTAACTTGCATTCATACATTTAGGAAATAAGCATGTCATACTCATGTCATTTTCAAAGCATAACTAACCAATTATAACATGCATTGACTTAAAACGTTCTTAGGTTGTTTCAAGGTCATTCTCAAGCATGAACTAGCTAACTTAACATGCATCGATTTAAAGCACGTTTAGGTCCTTTCAAAGACTACTTTTAGGCATGAATTAGCTAACTTAACATGCATCGATTTAAAGCATGCTTAGGTCTTTTCAAAGGCTACTTTTAAACACGAACTAACCAAATTAGCATGCATCGGTTTAGAGCATTGTTTACTCACGTAATACCCAATTTGCTAAACATGAAACCACAAATTCTTTTAAATTACAGGGCATACTTTCTGCCAATCTAAGCAGGTTATTTTGACCTAATTTAAACAGCATTTCAGTCATAACGTTAGTAAAGTTCTGGGCAAAATTTCAGATAGCCTATGCATGCAATCTCCAAGTTCGAATTTAATCGAACAAACATGCATATTCAGGCATAAATTCAGTTCAATTTCTGGGAAATTTTCGGTTAGTCTAAACAAGCTTATCCTAAGCCTGAATTCAATTAAACAGCACATGCACAATGATAGAGACCATCATGAACGGCCCAAAGACCATCAAGCCCAGCCCAAGGAAGACGCAATCAAGCTTCAAGAAGTCAAAGACGTGGCAAAACTCTGTATAAAAGTTTTATTCCTTCCGGAAGAATTAGTGCCCGATTCGCCCCTGCAAAAGGTAATTTCTGTGGCAATTTTTGGACAAGCTCAAGTAGACCCACAACTTGAGGGCCTATATGCTTTGGAAGCTTAAGATTTCAGCTTTAAAGTAAGCCCAAGTTTGTTTAATTTGGACGTCATTTGATTGGGTAAAATATCACTCAAAGGTACATTATTCTGATCCAGTCTAGTTTGATATAGGTGCATTGTTTGGGCCATAACTTTTAAACCACTAATCCAAATTGAGCAAATGAGCCCATTCTGAAAATAGACTTTCAGGGCTTTCTAGCAAGCCCAAGAACGCGTGTTTTGGCCGAATATTTTGGACGATATACTCTATTGAAGTTGAGGCAGCTGCAAGGATTAATTCTGGGAAAGTGAAGAGTCTTCGGTTACATGTGTTTGTCTGGCTGATATTGTGCACATTTTGGAGGCTTCTAGATGGAGATAATCAGCTGATAGAAATCCTAGAATATTCCTTGTAACCTCCCCCACCCCTTTTATAATGAGTATTTTCATTTTACTTAGTCTTTTCATTGGCTAGTTTTAATTGTTAGGAGTTGTTGAGTCTTTTGGTTGTCTTTTGCTGAGCTTATAAAAGAGGAGGGGCGTGTGATGCTTGTCATTCAAATTGTATGAGATTTCCAAAAGCAATACAAGTACTTTGAGTGTGTTTCTCAAAAGTGCATCTAAAATTCCTAGTTCTATATCTTGAATTGTGGCAAATTCAAGTGGTGTTCTAGGTTCTCTATCTTCTCCATTGGAGTGATTCCTCGGTTAAGACAAGAGAATTAGCCCCAGATCAAGTCATTGAGTGGCTCCGTGAAGGATTATCTCAATTACAAGGTCTTGTTCTATCCTTTTCTTGTGTGGTGAAGATCTTCTTCCATCTCATCCAACTTTCATTTCTCTTTTCACTTTGGTTTGTTTTGAGTTTGAGTTTGATTTGATCACTTTCCACGCACACATACATCAATTGGTATCAAAGCCAAGGTTTTTAAGTGACCCACATCACACCCAAATACATCCCAAAAGTCAAAATATAAAAACACCCCTGCAACAGCTTCACCCACAAACCCGAACCTATGCACGGTCGCCCGTGCCAAGGAGCACGACCGTGCCTCCTTCAAAATCTGCATTTTACAAGTCGAAGCAAAGCACGGCCACCTTGTGCCTCACTGCACGCCCGTGCCACCTTCCCCAGCAGCATTTTCCTCCCCCAAAGCACTTCAACATGTCTACTAAGTCTACAAGAAGCGATCAAGCAAGAGTAGAGGAGTTGGAAGCCCAGGTTACATATCTCCGGACACAACTTGGCCAACTCTTAGAGGAGAAAACAAGGTGGGTTCATAGCCCCACACCCTCTCACCCTCATAAACCGGTGGTCGAATCTGAAGAGGAAGTCCTTCACTCCCGTGCCAATTCAAGTGATGAGGAAGCCCCATGGAGACGAAAGCAAGGAGGCAATATTGGTGGTGTCCGAATTGACATCCCCGAATTTGAAGGTCAACTTAACCCGGATTTGTTCCTCGATTGGTTGCATACCATTGAGCGAATCTTTGAGTACGAGGACATCCCAGAGGACAAGAAGGTAAAACTTATAGCCCTTAAACTCAGAAAATATGCTTCAATTTGGTGGGCTAATCTTGGAGCTAAAAGAGCAAGGAATGGAAAGGGAAAAATCAGAACTTGGGCCAAAATGAAAGAAAAGCTTAAGGCCAAGTTTCTTCCCTCTCACTATGTGCAAGACAATTATCTCAAGCTCCATCGACTCAAGCAAGGATCCAAGAGTGTGAAGAATACACTCGGGAGTTTGAACAACTCCTACTCAAATGTGATTTGAAAGAAGACGACTCACAAACCTTGGTAAGATACTTGACCGGTCTTGATGAGTCCATTGCTCATGTAATTGAGTTGCAACCCTATTCATCCCCAGATGACTTGAGTTCTCTAGCCTATAAGGTAGAGCAACAAAAGAAATCTAAGGGAAAGAGCATCTTGTCCAAACCTCTTTCTCGTCCCCACTCCACACAAAGACCTCCCTACTACCCTCCTAGACCTCAAAACCCTCCACAAGCCAAAAACACCACTCCAACCCCTCCTAAGCCCTCCACACAAGAGCCCAAATCCAAGGACAAGGTTCGATGTTTTCGTTGCCAAGGAATGGGACACTATGCCTCAGAGTGTCCAAACAAAAGGATTGTTTCCTTAGCAGAATATCAAGAAGCATGTGAAGAACATGCATATGAAGAAGAAGAAGGAGAACATTTTGAAGAAGGAAGCTTGGAAGAAGTTGAAGAAGGCCCCGATGAAGGAGAATTGCTAGTCATCCGCCGGGCATTGAGTGGATTTGCCACTCAAGAAGACATGGAGCAAAGAGAAGCTATATTCCACACAAGGTGTACCGTGGGAAACAAGGTATGCTCCCTCATTATTGATGGTGGAAGTTATGCCAATGTTGCTTCCAAGACTATGGTTGATAAGCTCAAGCTGCAAGTCTCTTCTCGCCCCAATCCCTACACCATTCAATGGTTGAACCAAGGCCAGGGTTTGCAAATCACTCACCGATGTCTTGTTTCTTTTTCAATTGGGAAAAATTATAAGGATGAGATATGGTGTGACATTGTCCCTATGGATGCTTGTCATATTTTGTTGGGTAGACCGTGGCTATTTGATAGAAGTGTCATCCATGATGGCCGGATGAACACTTATTCTTTCCAAAAAGACCACAAAAAGATTACCCTTACTCCTCTCAAAATTCCCTCCACCACTTCACCCAAAGACAATCCTCACTTGGATGTCTTTCTCACCACTCTCCTCAAATCCGAGCACCATGAATTTGAGTCTTTCAAAGACTTGATTCTTCTACAAGAGGAATCTAAGCCACCATCTCCCACACATCCACTACTCACCCCTCTCCTTCAAACCTACCATCATGTCTTTCCACAAGAGATCTCACATGGCCTTCCCCCTCCTAGATCCATCCAACACAAGATAGACCTCATTCCCGGTTCCGTTCTTCCCAACAAGCCGGCCTACCGGATGTCTCCTAGTGAAACTCAAGAAATCCAAAGACAAGTAGATGACCTCTTGTCCAAGGGTTTAATTCGGGAGAGTTTGAGTCCATGTGCCGTGCCCGCCCTCCTTGTTCCTAAAAAGGACGGTAGCATGCGCATGTGTGTGGATAGCCGGGCTATTAACAAAATCACTATCAAGTACCGGTATCCTATTCCAAGATTGGAAGATCTACTTGATGAACTCCATGGAGCCGCTATCTTTTCCAAGATTGATTTACGAAGTGGCTACTATCAAATCCGGATCTTTGAAGGTGATGAATGGAAAACCACCTTTAAGACTAAAGGAGGTTTGTATGAGTGGTTTGTGATGCAATTTGGGCTTACTAATGCCCCTAGCACTTTCATGAGGCTTATGAACCAAGTTCTAAAGCCCCTCATTGGCATTTGTGTTGTTGTCTACTTTGATGATATTTTGGTCTATAGCAAGACCGAAGAAGAGCATGCCCAACACTTGCAACAAGTTTTGGAGATCCTTTCTCAAGAGCAACTCTATGGCAATATGGAGAAATGTTATTTCTTCACCCCTCAAATGGTATTCTTGGGTTTCATTGTGTCCGCCCAAGGTCTTCAAGTTGATGATAGCAAGATCAAGGCTATCCAAGAATGGCCTACTCCTACATCTATCACTCAAGTAAGGAATTTCCATGGCCTAGCATCATTCTACCGGAGATTCATCCGAAATTTCAGCACCATTGTGGCTCCTATGACCGAGGTAATTAAAGGCAAAGAATTTTTTGGAACGAGCAAGCACAACAAGCCTTTGAAGAGATCAAAAAGAAACTCACTAGTGCTCCCGTCCTAGCCTTGCCCGATTTTGCCAAAGTTTTTGAAGTTGAATGTGATGCATCCGGGGTAAGAATTGGAGCTGTCCTATCTCAAGAGAAGAGACCCATTGCCTTCTTTAGTGAGAAGCTCAACGATGCCAAGAAGAAGTACTCCACCTATGACAAAGAGTTTTATGCTATCATTAGAGCATTGGAGCATTGGCGTCATTATCTTGTTGGAGGAGAATTCATTCTACATTCTGATCATGAGGCTCTCAAGTACATTCAAGGACAACACAAACTCAACCCTAGACATGCTAAATGGGTAGAGTATCTTCAGTCCTTCCAGTTCACCATCCAACATAAGGCGGGGACTCTCAACAAAGGAGCCGATGCACTCTCTCGTAGGTACTTGTTACTCTCCACTTTGAGTACTAAAGTACTTGGTTTTGAGATTGTGAAAGACTTGTACTCCAAAGATGATGATTTCAAGGATATTTTTGAGAAGTGTTCTAAGCACCCCCATGGGTTGTTTCACTTAGAAGATGGGTTCCTATTTAAAGGCTCACGCCTTTGCATTCCTCAATGCGGATTTAGAGAGCTCCTTATCCAAGAGCTACATGGAGGAGCCCTAGCCGGCCATTTCGATGTAGAGAAGACAAGAGCAATGTTGAAGGAACACTACTATTGGCCAAAGTTGTCAAGAGATGTAGAGCATTTCATCAAAAGATGTTCTACTTGTCAAATGGCTAAGAGCCATGCGTTGCCCCAAGGCTTGTACTCCCCTCTTCCTATTCCTCAAGCCCCTTGGGAAGATATTAGTTTGGACTTCATTACGGGTTTGCCTAGAACCCAAAGGAACAAGGATTCCATTATAGTAGTCATGGACCGATTTTCCAAGATGGCGCATTTCATCCATTGCCACACTACTAATGATGCTACTCAAGTGGCTAACTTGTACTTCAAGGAAATTGTGAGACTACATGGCATTCCTAAGAGTATGGTATTCGATCGTGACCCTAAGTTCCTTAGTCACTTTTGGCTCACTTTGTGGCGTAAATTGGGCACTCAACTCAAGTTTAGCACAACATGTCATCCACAAACCGATGGACAAACTGAAGTCACTAATAGGACTTTGGGTACTTTACTACGAGTCCTTGTGAAGAAGCACTTGAAGAATTGGGATGAGTTGTTGCCCCATGCCGAGTTTGCATTCAATCGAGTGCCTAGCAAGTCCACCCAACTCTCTCCTTTTCAAGTTGTCTATGGCTATAATCCCAGGAGTCCGTTGGATCTTATTCCTATTACCACTCCTACAAAACTGATGCACTTCTAAGACCTTGAAATGAAGATAAAAGAAGGGATCTCAAGTAGTGAAGCAAGTGGAAGTGAAGAGAAGATGGGTTTGCAAGCAACAATGGGATGAAGAGATAAACTAAGCTTACTTGGATAAGATATCACCACCAAGTTCACTTAGAGCTCTCCTTAAGGATCAAGTGAGATAAGATATCACCACTCAAATGACCTTTAAGGACCCTTGAACACCACACTAGGGAGCTAGGCTAGTGATAAGCAAGAGTAGAGAAAGAAACAAGGGAGTTTAAACTCAACCCAAATGCATTCATTCAAAAGTGCCTTACATGCTGAGGTTCTTCCCATACTTATAAGCCTTACAATCAGCAAAAAAAACCATGAAAACAAGGCCAAACAACCGGCCAAAAGGAAAAGGGAAGGGGGACCAAAAAGCAACAAGTACAAAAGCAAAAGTAAAAGCTGCCAGTGCTTTTCAGAACTGCAGCACCAATTCAAATGAGCATAACTTCCAAAATACTTGCCCAAATGGGATCATTCAAAATGGGAGAAAGCTCTGAGTCTAGTTTCCAGAAAGGCCTCTTGCAGCTCCAAACTCCCAGCCGTTGGAAAGTTACACCCTGAAAAAGGCAAGGATATATCTGCTGCCATCAGACTCACCTCTAGAGAACTTGCTCGCTTTTGAAACCCCAACCAAGGATTTGACTTCCAACTCTTTTGCTGGCCTTTCAGTACACTCCAAAAGGATTTCAAAAAGTGGATTTGATAGTTCCAAAGTTCATCTAATGATAGAGAAAATGGAACATCAAAACCGGGTACTGAAATGGATGTTCTGGGCAGATTGGATAGCTTGACTTCAAGGGCTGAGTTGGACGGCAAATGAAGTCCAAATGACTTGAAATTTGCTTTATTGGAAAGCTAACTTCCTAAACTTAAAACCCAAGGCAATTAAACAAGCCTAAACACCTTTAGCCTAGGTGATTAGGGTCACCAAGTTGCTGTGCTTGCTGATCAGAATTGCTGGGCAGTAGTCTTGATCTTCTATGAGTTTTCTCATGACTTGGGTGGCTTCTTGAACTTCCTTGGGAGTGGATTGCCTTTGAACTTGCTCACTCTCATTGCCTCCCATGGGTACATCATCCTCCCCTTGTTGGAGAGAATTTGCCCTCAAATTCTCAAGATGATCATCATCAAAATAAGGCTTAAGGTCCGCCACATTGAATGTACAAGACACCCCGTATTCCCCCGGAAGATCAATTTTGTAGGCATTGTCATTGATCTTTTCGAGGACCTCAAAAGGCCCATCGGCCAGTGGCAAGAGCTTGGATTTCCTTTTGGAGGGAAATCGTTCCTTCCTAAGGTGTACCCAAACTAGGTCTCCCGGTTTGAACAAGGCTTGCTTGCGGTGCTTGTTGGCTTGACTCTTGTACCTCTCATTGGACTTCTCAATTTGATCTTGGACCTTCTTGTGGAGGTCTTGAATTGCCTTTACCCTCTTGCTAGCCTCAACATTCATCTTCTCTTGGTGTATGGGTAGAAGGTCAAGAGGTCCAAGTGGATTTTGACCATACACCACCTTGAAGGGGGACTCATTAGTGGTCCTACTTGGGGCTCTATTGTAGGCGAACTCGGCATGTGTAAGTAGGAGGTCCCAAGCCTTCAAATTCTTCTTCACTAGGACCCTTAGTAAGGTTCCCAATGTTCGGTTCACCACTTCGGTTTGGCCATCCGTTTGAGGGTGGCAAGTAGTACTAAACTTTAACTTTGTGCCCAACTTTCGCCAAAGTGTGATCCAAAAGTGACTTAGGAACTTTGAGTCCCTATCCGAAACAACAGTAAGGGGAATGCCGTGAAGCCTTACTATTTCCTTGAAGTACAAATCGGCTATATGAGAAGCGTCATTGGTTTTGTGGCAAGCTATGAAGTGGGCCATCTTGGAAAACCGATCAACCACCACCAAAATGGAATCTTTGTTGCGTTGGGTACGTGGGAGACCAAGTATGAAATCCATGCTCACATCTAGCCATGGCCCTTGTGGTGTAGGCAATGGGGTGTAAAGCCCTTGAGGGAGTGCATGGCTCTTGGCCATTTGACAAGTAGAGCACCTCTTGATCAAGTCTTGGATGTCCTTGGGCATGTGAGGCCAATAGTAGTGCTCTTTGGCTATAGTATAGGTCTTGTCCTCTCCAAAATGGCCGGCAAGAGATCCACCATGAATTTCTCTAAGTATAAGCTCACGTGTGCCACACCTTGGTACACACAATCGGTTGCCTTTGAACAAGTATCCTTCTTGTAATGAGAATTCCCCCTTTGGGTGAGTTAGACAAGCCTCATATAGCTCCTTGAAATCTTCATCATCCTTGTACAAGGACTTGAGATGCTCAAATCCAAGCACACATGACCCAAGTTGGAATAAAAGGAGGTATCTCCTAGACAAAGCATCCGCACCTTGGTTGAGCTTCCCGGACTTGTACTTGATCATGAAGTGGAATGATTGCAAATACTCAACCCATTTTGCATGTCGAGAGTTCAACTTGTGTTGGCCTTGGATGTACTTTAAAGCTTCATGATCGGAATGCAAGATGAACTCATTGGCTATTAAGTAGTGAGTCCAATGTTCTAGGGCACGGATGATAGCAAAGAATTCCTTGTCATAGGTTGAATACTTCCTCCTTGACTCACTTAGTTTCTCACTGAAGTAAGCAAGGGGTCTTCCTTCTTGGATCAAAACCGCTCCTATGCCCACTCCGGAGGCATCACACTCAACTTCAAACACCTTGTCAAAGCATGGGAGAGCTAGGACCGGTGCATGAGTTAGCTTCTCTTTGAGTTCATCAAATGACTTTTGCGCTTGTGGTGTCCAAACGAACTTGCTCCCCTTCAATACCTCAGTCATAGGGGCGGCAATGGAGCTAAAGTGGCATATGAACCTCCTATAAAAGGAAGCCAAGCCATGAAAGCTCCTAACATCATGCATGGAGGTGGGAATGGGCTATGTCTTGATTGCTTCCACCTTGCTTTGATCAACACTAATGCCTTGGCCCGAAACTATGTATCCCAAGAATACCACCTCAAGAGTAAAGAAAGAGCACTTCTTGAGATTCCCATAGAGTTGCTCTTGTTCAAGGATCATCATGACTTGCTTGAGGTGACCGAAATGTTCCTCCTCGGTCTTGCTAAACACCAATATGTCATCAAAATATACCACCACAAATTTCCCAAGAAACGGCTTGAACACTTGGTTCATTAGTCTCATGAATGTGCTCGGGGCATCGGAAAGGCCAAATGGCATGACTAGCCACTCATAAAGCCCCATCTTGGTCTTGAAAGCGGTCTTCCACTCGTCCCCTTCTCGAATCCGGATTTGGTAGTACCCACTCCTTAGGTCTATTTTGGAAAAGACCCTAGAGCCATGGGGTTCATCAAGCATGTCTTCTAGCCTTGGTATGGGATGCCGGTACTTGATAGTAATTTTGTTGATGGCCCGGCTATCCACACACATCCTCATAGAGCCATCCTTATTGGGGACAAGAAGGGCGGGTACGGCGCAAGGACTCAAGCTTTCACGCACCAAACCTTTGGAAATCAACTCCTCCACTTGCCTTTGAATCTCCGAAGTTTCCTTGGGGTTCATTCTATATGCCGGCTTGTTGGGTAAAATGGCCCCGGGAATGAGGTCTATGTGGTGTTGGATGGATCTTTGAGGGGGTAGGCCGGAGGGAATCTCTTCGGGAAAAATATGGGAAAATTGTCTTAGGAGTTGAGAGGCTAATGGGTGAAGAGGGGCTTCGGTTTCATCTTGTGGGGGTGTGTAGAGGATCATTTCCTTGAGAGTTTTGTATTCATGATGGGCGGATAAGAGTGCCAGTTCAAGGAGAGATAATAACATTTCTCCGCCCTTAGGATCCTCTTTGGCTTTGGGTTTGGTGATTTGATGTGGGGCTAGGGGGCAAGGGTGATCTTTCGGCCATCTTTGAGTAGGGTGTAAGTGTTTTGGTACCCATCATGCATGACCTTGCGATCAAAGAGCCAAGGTCTCCCCAACAAAATGTGACAAGCATCCATGGGAAGGATGTCACTCCACAACTCATCTCTATAACTTTTACCAATAGACAATGCAATCAAACAACGAGTAGAGACTTGAAGACCTTTACCTTGATTGAGCCATTGAATGGAGTATGGGTGAGGGTGAAGTTCGGTCTTGAGTTGGAGCTTCTCCACCAAAGTAGTTGAGGCCACATTGGCACAACTACCTCCATCCACAATGAGGGAACATACACGGCCATTGACGGTGCACCGGGTGTGGAAGATGTTCTCTCGTTGTTCCTCCCGGTTTGGAACCTTATGACCACTCAAGGCTCTCCTAAGTACAAGCAATTCTCCTTCATCCGCCTCCTCAATACACTCCTCCTCCATTTCCATCAAGTGAACTTCCTTATCACTCCCTTCCTCCCCCAACTCGGCTTGCTCAAATGCTTGATATTCAACTAAGGCAATGACCTTCCTATTGGGACAATCCGAAGCTATGTGCCCGAAACCTTGGCACTTGTAACACCTTCTTTTCTCAAATGGGTTGAGGGGTGGCTTGAGTGTGTTTGGCTTGGGTAGGGATGAGGATGTGGGGGTGTTTGAGGGTTTAGGAGTGTGGGGCAAACTCCCCTTGTTGAATGGATAGGCTCTTTGTGGAGGTTTAGGGAGTTCTTTCTTGTATTTGGCTTTCTTTTGTTGTTCAACTTTGTGAGCTAAGGAGCAAATCTCATCAAGAGTAGTGTAATGTTGTAATTCTACAACATTCCGAATGGAGTCATTCAATCCTCCCAAGTACCTCACAATGGTTTGGTCCTCATTCTCCCTAAGGTCACAAGTCATGATAAGTCTTTCAAACTCACGAGTGTAATCCTCCACACTCTTAGATTCTTGTCTAAGGTTATGGAGTTTGGTGTAGTTATCTTGTAGGTAGTGGGGAGGTAGGAATTTGGTCTTAAGTTTCTCCTTCATCTTCCTCCAAGACCTAATCTTATCCTTCCATTTTCTAGCCCTCTTAGACACTACATTACTCCACCAAATTGAAGCATACTTGCGAAGTTTAAGAGCCACAAGTTTTACCTTCTTATCATCCGACACATCTTTGTATTCGAAGATCCTTTCGACGGTGTTCATCCACTCTATGAATTTATCCGGGTTGAGTTGGCCTTCAAACTCCGGGAGCTCCACCTTGAAATCCAAGGCAAGTGGTTTGCCTCTCCTTGCTCTTCTTGGCCTCCTCTCATGGTCTTCATCACTTGTAGCAAATGGGTTGTCTTCGGATTCTTCTCCCACCGAGTGAGAGTCACTAGAGTGAGAGCTTTGAATCTCCCTTCGGTTGTTCCTCATAGCTTGGGCTAATTGCTTCCTAAGATACTCAAGTTGAGCATCCTTTTCGGCATTTAGCTTCATAAGTTGCTCAAACTTTTCTTCTAGTGAAGTGCTTGAAGACATCTTGGTTTTTTTGAAAGAGGAATGGCGAGTTCCAGCACGGTTGGGTAAGGCACGGTCGTGCTCAACGGCACGGGCAGGCCGTGCTGGGTTGCTGTGTTGAAATGGAGGGAAAGGGCAGTGGCACGGTCGTGCACTAGAGCACGGGGTGGCCATGCCGTTTTGCTGCCTAGCGCAAAAGCAAGCTACGGCTGGAGAAGTTTTTGGCTGATTTTTGTGTTTGAGTGAATGGGATGTGTTTGAGGTTGGAAGCTATGGCCTAGGAGAGTAGCCAATAGCTCTGATACCACTTGATGCACTTCTAAGACCTTGAAATGAAGATCAAAGAAGGGATCTCAAGTAGTGAAGCAAGTGAAAGTGAAAAGAAGATGGGTTTGCAAGCAACAATGGAATGAAGAGATAAACTAAGCTTACTTGGATAAGATATCACCACCAAGTTCACTTAGAGCTCTCCTTAAGGATCAAATGAGATAAGATATCACCACTCAAATGACCTTTAAGGACCCTTGAACACCACACTAGGGAGCTAGGCCAGTGATAAGCAAGAGTAGAGAAAGAAACAAGGGAGTTTAAACTCAACCCAAATGCATTCATTCATAAGATGCCTTACATGCTGAGGTTCTTCCCCTACTTATAGGCCTTACAATCAGCAAAAAACCCATGAAAACCAAGGCCAAACAACCGGCCAAAAGGACAAGAGAAAGGGGGGACCAAAAAGCAACAAGTACAAAAGCAAAAGTAAAAGCTGCCAGTGCTTTTCAGAACTACAGCACCAACTTCAAATGAGCATAACTTCCAAAATACTTTTCCAAATGGGATGATTCAAAAGCTGGGAGAAAGCTCTGCAAGTCTAGATTCCAAAAGGCCTCTTGCAGCGCCAAACTCCCAGAAGTTGGAAAGTTACCCCCTGAAAAAGCCAAGGATATATCTGCTGCCATCAGCCTGCACCTCTAGAGAACTTGCTTGCTTTTGAAACCCCAACCAAGGATTTGACTTCCAACTCTTTTGCTGGCCTTTCAGTATACTTCAAAAGGATTTCAAAAAGTGGATTTGATAGTTCCAAAGTTCATCTAATGATAGAGAAAATGGAACATCAAAACCGGGTACTGAAATGGATGTTCTGAACAGATTGGATAGCTTGACTTCAAGGGCTGAGTTGGATGGGCAAATGAAGTCCAAATGACTTGAAATTTGCTTTATTGGAAATCTAACTTCCTAAACTTAAAACCCAAGGCAATTAAACAGGTCTAAACCACCTTTAGCCTAGGTGATTAGGGTCACCAAGTTGCTGTGCTTGCTGATCAGAATTGCTGGGCAGTAGTCTTGATCTTCTATGAGTTTTCTCATGACTTGGGTGGCTTCTTGAACTTCCTTGGGAGTGGATTGCCTTTGGACTTGCTCACTCTCATTGCCTCCCATGGGTACATCAAAAACTTAGTTGGGAAGCCGAGAAACGAGCCAAGGAAATTCAAGAACTTCATGCTCGCGTTCGTGACAACATAGCCAAGGCTAATGAGAGAGCCATGCAAAGTGCCAACAAGCACCGGAAAGAGGTACATTTTCAGCCTGGAGACTTGGTTTGGATTCACCTGTGAAAGGAACGTTTTCCTTCTAAAAGAAAATCTAAGTTGATGCCTCGATCCGATGGGCCCTTTGAGATCCTTGAGAAGGTTGGGCCTAACGCTTACAAGGTTGATCTTCCCGGAGATTATGGAGTTTCAGCTACATTCAATGTCTCCGACCTTAGCCCCTATTTTACTGATGAGCCCCTTCCTAGTTTGAGGGCAAACTTTCACTCACCCGGGGGGAATGATGGAGACCATCATGAACAGTCCAAAGACCATCAAGCCCAGCCCAAGGAAGACCCAATCAAGCTTCAAGAAGTCAAAGACGTGGCAAAACTTTGTAGAAAAGTTTTATTCCTTCCGGAAGAATTAGTGCCCGATTCGTCCCTGCGGAAGGTAATTTCTGTGGCAACTTTTGGACAAGCTCAAGTAGACCCACAACTTGAGGGCCCATATGCTTTGGAAGCTTAAGATTTCAGCTTTAAGGTAAGCTCAAGTTTGTTTAATTTGGACGTCATTTGATTGGGCAAAATATCACTCAAAGGTACATTATTTTGATCCAGTCCAGTCTGAGATAGGTGCATTGTTTGGACCATAACTTTTAAACCGCTTATCCAAATTGTGCAACTGAGCCCATTCTGGACAATAGACTTCCAAGGCTTTCTTACAAGCCCAAGAACGCGTGTTTTGGCTGAGTATTCTGGAAGATATACTCTGTTGAAGTTGAGGCAGCTACAAGGATTAATTCTGGGAAAGTGAAGAGTCTTCGGTTACATGTGTTTATGTGGCTGATATTGTGCACGTTTTGGAGGCTTCTAGATGGAGATAATCAGCTGATAGAAATCCTAGAATATTCCTTGTAACCTCCCCTACCCCTTTTATGATGAGTCTTTTCATTTTACTTAGTCTTTTCATTGGCTAGTTTTAATTGTTAGGAGTTGTTGAGTCTTTTGGTTGTCTTTTGCTGAGCTTATAAAAGAGGAGGGGTGTGTGATGCTTGTCATTCAGATTGTATGAGATTTTCAAAAGCAATACAAGTACTTTGAGTGTGTTTCTCAAAAGTGCATCTAAAATTCCTAGTTCTATATCTTGAATTGTGGCAAATTCAAGTGGTGTTCTAGGTTCTCTATCTTCTCCATTGGAGTGATTCCTCGGTTAAGACAAGAGAATTAGCCCCAGATCAAGTCATTGAGTGGCTCTGTGAAGGATTATCTCAATTACAAGGTCTTATTCTATCCTTTTCTTGTGTGGTGAAGATCTTCTTCCATCTCATCCATCTTTCATTTCTCTTTTCACTTTGGTTTGTTTTGAGTTTGAGTTTGATTTGGATCACTTTCCACGCACACATACATCACACAACCATTTCCCACAATTTCACTTAGCCTAACTAACCTTAAACTAACATGCATCCCAACTTAAGGGTTAAAATGTTTTCGAAACTACTAATACTTTGTGAGGCGAGAAACACCTACCTCGAATCCAAGCTAAGGACCCAACTCTCGGGCTAATTGGACAAATCAGGGCTAGATTCGAGTCCCTCATCCTCCTCTTGTGCTGCTGGAGCCACGACGTTCTTCTCCTCTCTCTGCTGTGAACTACTGTTGCTAAATCTTCTTCTTCCTCTCTCAGCCTAGGGTGGTCTGGGGTGCTGTTTTGGTGACCAGTCACTTGCCACCCTGATCTAGCGACAGACCACTAGAGTAGTGCCACCACCGTTGTTGGTCCTCTCATCTTTCGCTCTCTCTCTGCCGGGTTGTTGAGCTTGAAAGTAATGTGGGTGGACGGCAAGGTGCGACGGTCGACGGCCAAATGCCAGCGTGGCGGTGGCAGACCGTCGCCCCCTCCTCTCTCTCTCTCTTTTCACGTGGTGGTCTCACGGGGCCTGCGCAGCAGAGAAGCCCCCCTGTCGCGGTCCACAATCATAACGGGGCTTTACCCTCTTTTGTTCTTCTCCTTCCCCCCCCCCCTTTTTTGTTTCATTTGTGCTCAATTGCTACAATAACCCAATTCCCGATCCCAAATTCATTAACACTCATTCTAGGCTTGGGTTAAAATGTTCTAAAACCGACGCTCTAACTGAATTTGGAAAATGACGAAATAAATCGGATAACGATTTTGAAGGCATGAGTTATCATCAACTCAAAAATTTTCTAAATAATTAACAATAATAATAATAATATTAATGATATTCTTTTTTTAAAAATAAAATTATCTTTCACATAAGCACATCGACAATAATTTAACTTATATAGTTACTAAAATACAATTTTATAACATAAAAAGGCAATACAATCAACTTAACGAAAAATGAAGAATGCGGGTGTTACATTCTTCCCCCCTTAAAAGAATTTCGTTCTCAAAATTCCCAAGCTATGCTCAGTCATACCTAAGATGTGCACACACATGAGACAATCTACACAACTCACACTAAAATCCAAAATCTTGTTTTATAATTAATGGAAACTGAAAAGAGGCTTATCGTATCCAGTCTCCTCCTTGCCAATCCTCTTCAAGCGTCTACTCGCTCTATTTAGGCATTGAGGGCAAATGCATAGAAGAGGGGCAAATAAGTTGGTGTGAAATACCATATTAAGCTCGTTTTAAAAAGGGAAAAAGATTTTCAATTATCTAAATTCAATATGCATAGAAAACAACCACTCTACGTATATGCATCGTCATGAATCAAAATCTAAAGGTACGACAATTAGGCAACGACATCTAAAGGTCATATGCAAGCAGTCTCATTCTAAATCATGAATTCAAGACACTTTTAGGATCACAACAGTTAACTTGGAGACTCCTATAACACATTAAAGTAGTAAGGGCATTCCATAGGAATCCCGTAGCATCGCATAGCATTATATGAACAACGACATCACGCAAGAATAACACACAGGTTCACAACAACATCGCACTTTGACATCAAGCAGAAATCTACGGGTTTAGTCCATGTTTCAATGTATATAAGGTATGTCACTGGGATAATGCATGCGGTCATTTGGGCTATAATAGGAAGCAATAGGAGTCATGTAATGTAAGTAACACGCCAAAAATCATATCACGCGATAAGTCACACTTGTTAGACTGGGCACACAACTCAATTGCATCCTATACAAGCTCAAAACAGGCATCAGAAAGGCTTGTGCTCTTAACAATTCACTCGTACAACTAGTCAATGACCCAATTCCTATAATGCATCAGTGACCTTGCATAACAGACGTGAGTGTCTATATTTATTATCAATGACCTTGAATGCTCTACCATGCTACCCTTCTTACACATTAGGTACACTCTTCTCTAAATGTGAATACATGTAAATGTAGCTCTATTATCATCTAGTCACGCATCACATACATCGTGTTCAGTTACTCAAACTATAACTTGAGAAAACAGTATTGGTGGGCTGCAAATGATGATTTAAGAGTCATATTATGCAACTAACTGCATAGATCAAATCGCTCTAACTAATACAGCCACATGTTTAATCAAACTCAAACCAAGTAATCACCGAAAATGCCTTTTGTTAGCATTTGACCGCAAACACATCGATGGCCACATACAACATTCCGATCTATAGATACTCTTATGGTCTCGCGCAGCACATGATGCCATAATAAATCTTTAAGACATGCAGACCCACGGGGTTGTCACATAGAAAGAACACCTAGATGTGTATATATGCGTGCAATCCATTTATAGCCTATAGTTAACAGCATGCACTAACCCATCCAAATTTA
This sequence comes from Carnegiea gigantea, assembly GCA_029747015.1. Lineage (NCBI taxonomy): Eukaryota > Viridiplantae > Streptophyta > Magnoliopsida > Caryophyllales > Cactaceae > Carnegiea > Carnegiea gigantea. The sequence continues at coordinate 122,750 of JAKOGI010001989.1, forward strand.
GGAGAGGTTGGCGACCAATGACCTATGATTGTTTTGGGTATGGTCGACATTAATGGTCTTATGGGTACCAGTTGAACTCTTAAGAAGCACACCTACCCCATAGGTGATCATAGGAGTCTTACTGCTTATGTCGCTCACCTTGGTAGGAGTCGTTTACTATGTATAATTCCAAAGTCTGCTAGGTTCTCTCTCCCTTGTGCTTTCTAGGTGTATTAGGGTTCCTTCCAGCGTAGACATTGTCACCCCATTCATGAATGACAATTCGTATAATAGAAAGCAAGTAATGCACTATTTAGGCAAGAATGGAAAAGGAGGAGAACGATGAGTACACTTATGCAATGTTCAACGAGGTCCTACCGCTAGCACTTAGTCTTTTAAGCATGCAGACAAAAGTAGCCCCTAATTTACTTAGGAAATTTAGATTTCACAAGAGGGAGATATCATTGAGTAGGATTATCAATCAATGCAACTAATCTCCAATCATTCCTTACCTAGTCCATTACAAACGATTCCATCGAGGTACACATCTTAGCACGTACACATTTGCAAATAACATGCTGACACACATAAGGACCTGTACTTGTGAACCTAAACTTATTCAACATTACTAAAGGCGCGCAAGTCCTTCGGTGCAAAGTAAAACTTAACTCAACAGCCAGAAGGGTATTGACTTCTCAAAATCTTTGATTTCAAAAGTGAAAAGTAGTTTATCTATTTTGAGCCTCTTCTCTACCATCTCTAAGTACCTCTGCTCTCTCTATTGTAGGGCCAGAGGGGCAATTCACACGTAGGTGTGAAGAATGAGCTTAGGAAAAGATTTTCAATCGTTTGAGTTTAAATTAAGGTGCTTTAACTTTTAATTGTCTTATCAGAGCGCACAAAGAAAACGTTTACTATTTAAACCATTACTTAGCTCACACAAGAACGTGCAAGTTATTTAGGGTTCACATTCTAACACATGACTCGCATCTTATCCCACTGGCTTAATCGGATCACATAAAAGTCAATCAGTGAAGTCAATTAGCACGTTAGGAATATATTGCACCAATGAAGCACTAACAATGCCTCCTTAAGTTGTGAGGAGCTATTTGACTCCTATACTAACGCACAACTCGCCACTTTTAATCAATCGACCTACTCGAGCCATACATAAGTTGCAAATGGCCATACTATAAGGGACACTTGCACACAAGGCACAACACATGTCATATCATCATAATCTATTCCTAGGCGACCATAAGAAATGCAAGGCTTAGGTCACGGCCTATGGTCACAGAACCTTGCTCTGATACCATCTTGTAACACCCCAACCCCTAAGGCTAAGAGTATTACGTTTTCTTAAATCCTACTTAACTTCTGGGGCGAAATAGACAGAGTTTTGTCCAAAAACTAACCATTTCCCAGGCTTCAAGCCTTATATTAAATCCCTGTAATCAATGGAAGCATAAAGAACTCTAAATAAGCTCAACGGCTACATGCTGGAGTCAACGAGCCACTCGCTTGGAGTATACCAAACAATATAGTTCAATAATAAAGAAGGAAATAAAAGATACAACTCAATGGATCAAACATCCTTAGTACTGCGGGTTTACATCCCAAAATGTACCCAACTTCAGTTAAAAAGACAACTGACTAATAAGATGGTTGGCTCACATGACTATACAGAATGACTCATAAATAATATGCAATACATGAATTAGAGTACTTTACCACGTACAATTGTAATTCTAAGATAGATCATTCTATATTGTTAAACATGTAAAACAACTTCTATATGTGCACCCATGACACCTTATCAAGCAAGGGTAAAATCTAACTCGGCATAAGTGAATCGATTTCTACTTGTCACACAGAAAACCTGGGAAAAAAGGGACCGAGTAATAGGATGAGCAACCACACGCTCAGTGAGAGTTCCTCGACTCCTTAAAACCAAATTAGTTGCTGGCAATAATACAAATAATATCCATATACCACGCATTTAAGTCGTACAATTATTGTATACAATGGCAGAGAACTTCATTAATTCCCAACTATTAGGCTATGTGGTATAATACGTAATTCATGTCTTGTCTGTCTAATCACTTATGAGAGATGCTTAAACGTATGGAACAAGGATTGTGCAAGGGACTTTCTTTTATAGGATATATACAATGAGAACTTATATGCTCAACACATTACAAGGATATAGCCATACTTTACTTGAAATTTCATTCAAACTATACTTGGAATCTCATTCATAAGATGTGCACTAAACATGCACAGAAAGCTTTCTTTCTATTTCTTAAAAACACTTTGCTTAGCTTCTTCAGGCTCAAATTCTTTTAAAAAGAGTCTCTTTCGTATTAGTCCTCTAATGAACCTCATAAGCTTTTTGAATCTCATTCGAACCGGCTTCTCAATGCTCCTTAAAAATCTTTCTTTTCCTTAAATACTTAAAATAGTGAAATGCCAACTGCTTTTCTTACTTATTAGGAAAATACTCTGTGCATAAGATCAACATAATGTGCTGGTGGGGTAAGATCTATTCTCAACCCTTGGTGACCCTATCCTCACCCATAAGCTCTTACTCCCAAGATGGGAACATAAACAGACCTACACCCTCGTCAGGGTTTTCTAGGGTCTTCCACTACTGGGACTTACTCCCTAGGCTAGGGATTCCCCTGTTCTAGCAGGTTCAGTCCTAAAACTGTACTCGCATAGTTAAAAATAGGCCATCGTTCGCTAATTGTTATGGCTACCATTATATCAAACCCTAAAATCCTTCTTTTTTAAAATTTCACCCTCACATACATAATCAAGCTTAATGACATAAAGGGAGGGGTTCACACATAACACATTCAAACACTTCATAATTCAACTTAGCAGAATAAGCCACACATGGCCTCGCAATCCACACGATTGCGGTCAATCATAACCCAGGCCCCCTCCTCACACAGCACCGACCACAAAGAACCTCGAAAGCTCTCTTTAGTTTGACCTCAAGCCATCTAGCTACAAGTTCGGTTTCAGTTTTGTAAGCATAGCATGTCATCATAAAAGTCATAAAGAAAGTCATAACAGTGACATATAAACTTACTGAGTGATCAGCATCCATTCAGCGGCGCATTACGACATTTATAAACACATATATTTCATTAGCCTAAGCAGGGTACTCAACGGAACGAAATGAACTAATAACGCACGTAGCTAACTTGCATTCATAACTCACATTTAGGAAATAAGCACGTCATACTCATGTGATTTTCAAAGCATAACTAACCAACTAAACATGCATCGACTTAAAAACATTCTTCGATCGTTTGAAGGTCATTCTCAAGCATGAATTAACTAACTTAACATGCATCGATTTAAACCACATTTAGGTCCTTTCGAAGACTACTTTTAAGCATGAATTAGCTAGCTTAACATGCATTGATTTAAAGCACGCTTAGGTCTTTTCAAAGGCTACCTTTAAACACGAACTAACTAAATTAGCATGCATCGGTTTAGAGCATTGTTTACTCACGTAATACCCAATTTGCTAAACATGAAACCACAAATTCTTTCAAATTACAGGGCATACTTTCTGCCAATCTAAGGAGGTTATTCTGACCTAATTTAACCAGCATTTTAATCATAACATTAGTTCAATTCTGGGCAAAATTTCAGATACTTATGCATACAATCTCTAAGTCCGAATTTAATCGAACAAACATGCATATTCAGGCATAAATTCAGTCTAATTTTTGGGAAATTTTTGGCCAGTCTAAACAAGCATATTCTAAGCCTGAATTCGATTGAACAACACATGCACAATCATTTTCCACAATTTCAGTTAGCCTAACTGACCTTAAACTAACATGCTTCCCAACTTAAGGGCTAAAACAATTTCGGAATTACTAATACTTTAGGAGGCAAGAAACACCTACCTCGAATCCAAGCTAAGGACCCGACTCTTGGGCTAACTGGGCAAATCAGGGTTAGATTCGAGTCCCTCATCCTCCTCTTATGCTGCTGGGGCCACGGCGTTCTTCTCCTCTCTCTACCATGAAATACTACTACTAAACCTTCTTCTTCCTCTCTTAGCCTCTCACTCTCTCTCTCAAGTGGTGGCTGTGGTTTGGTGACCAGTCACTTGCCGCCCTGATCTAGCGGCATACCACTATAGCAGTGTCACCACCGTTGTTGGTCCTCTCATCATTCGCTCCCTCTCTCTACTGGGTTGTTGAGCTTGAAAGGGATGTGGGTGGCCGGCAAGGTGTAATGGTACCGAACCAGACGCCAGCATGGCGGCGGCAGACCGTTGCCCCCCTCCTCTCTCTCTCTCTCTTCGCGTGGTGGTCTTACGGGGGCTGGGCCGCAGAGAAGCCCCCCTGTTAAGGTCCAAAATCAGAAAGAGGCTTTGGCCCATTTTGATCTTTTCCTTTTCCCCCCTTTTTTGGTTTCCTTTGTGCTCAATTAGTACAACAATCCAATTCTCGATCCCAAATTCATTAGCGCTCTGTCTAGGCTTGGGTTGAAACGTTCTAAAATCGACGCCCTGACTCAATTCGAAAAATGACTAAATAAATCGAATAATGATTTTGAAGGCATAAGTTATCTTCAACACAAGAATTTTCTCTTTTTTTTAATAAAATTATCCTTCACATATGCACATCGATAATAATTTAACTCATATAGTTACTAAAATATGATTTTATAACATAAAAAGGCAATACAATCAGCTTAACGAGAAATGAAGAATGCGGGTGTTACATTCTTCTCCCCTAAAAAGAATTTCATCCTCGAAATTCCCAAGCTATGTTTAGTCATACCTAAAATGTGCACATACATGACACAATCTACACAACTCACACTAAAATCTAAAATCTTATTTTACAATTAATGGAAACCGAAAGAGGCTTATGTTATCTAGTCTCCTCCTCGCCAATCCTCTTCAAGTGTTTACTCACTCTATTTAGGCGCCAAGGGCAAACACGTAGAAGAGGGGCAGGTGAGTTGGCATGGAAAACCATATTAACCTCGTTTTAAAATGGGAAAAAGACTTGCAATTATCCAAACTCAATATGCATACTAAACAACCACTATACGTATATGCATCGTCATGAATCGAAATCTAAAGTATGACACATTAAAGCAGTAAGGGCATTCCATGGGCATCTCGTAGCATCACATAGCATTATATGAACAATGACGTCACACAAGAATAACACATAGGTTCACAACAACATCGCACTTTGACATCAACCATAATCTACGGGGTTAGGCCATGTTTTAGTGTATATAGGGCACGTCCTAGGGTAATGCATGCGGTCAATCGGGCTATAATAGGACGTAATAGGAATTATGTAATGCAAGTAACACGCCAAAAATCATATCACGCGATAAGTCACACATGTTAAAGTGCGCACCCAACTCAACTGCATCCTATACAGGCTCAAAACAGGCATCAGAAAGGCTCGTGCACTTAACAGTTCACTCACACAACTAGTCAATTCCCCAATTCCTATAATGCATCAGTGACTGTGCATAACAGACGTAAGTGTCTATATTTATTATGACATAACCTTGAATGCTCTAGCACGCTACCGTTCTTACACATTAGGTACACTCTTTTTTAAATGTGAATACATGCAAATGTAGCTCTATTATCATCTAGTCACGAATCACATACATCGTGTTCCATTACTGCAACTATAACATTAGAAAACAGTATTGATGGGCTGTAAATGATGATTCAAGAGTTATGTTGTGCAACTGACTGCATAGATCAAATCACCCTAGCTAATACAGTCACATGTTTAATCAAATTCAAGCCGAGCAATCACTGAAAACCCCTTTTGTTAGCATTTGACCACAAACACATCGATGGCCACATATAACATTCCTATCTATAGCTGCTCTTATGGTCACATGACGCCATAATAAATCTTTAAGACTTACGGACCCAAGGCGTTGTCACACAGAAAGAACACCTAGACGTGTATATATGCGTGCAATCCGTTTATAGCCTGTGGTTAAAAGTATGCCCTAACCCATCCAAATTTAGGAGAGGTTGCCGACCAACGAGCTGTGATTGTTTTGAGTATGGCCAACATTAATGGTCTTATGGGTACCGGTTAAACTCTTACGAAGCACACCTACCCTATAGGTGATCATAGGAGTCTTACTACTTATGTTGCTCACCTTAGTCGGAGTCGTTTACTATGTACAATTCTAAAGTTTGCTAGGTTCTCTCTCCCTTGTGCTTTCTAGGTGTATTAGGGTTCGTGCCAGCCAAGACATTGCCACCCCATTCCCTAATGACAATTCGTATAATAGAAAGCAAGTAATGCACCATTTAGGCAACAATGGAAAAGTAGGAGAACGAAAGATACACTTATGCAATGTTAAACGAGGTCCTACCACTAGCACGTAGCCTTTCAAGCATGCATACAAAAGTAGCCGCTAATTTACTTAGGGAATTCAGAATTCACAAGAGGGAGATATCATTTAGTAGGATTATCAATCGTAGCTACTAATCTCCAATCATTCCTTTCCTAGTCCATTACGAACGATTCCATCAAGCTACACATCTTAGCACGTGCCCATTTACAAACAACATGCTGACATGCATAACGACTTGTACTTGTAAACCTAAACTCATTCAACATTACTAAAGGCACGCAAGTCCTTCAACGCAAAGTAAAACTTAACTTAACAGCTGGAAGGGCATTGACTTCTCAAAATCATTGATTTCAAAAGTGAAAAGTAGTTTATCTATTTTGAGCCTCTTCTCCACCATCTCTAAGTGCGTCAGCTCTCTCTATTGTAGGGCCCGAGGGGTAATTCGCACGTAAGGGCAAAGAATAAACTTAGGAATAGATTTTTTAATCATTCGAGTTTAAATCAACATACTTTAGCTTTCAATTGTCTTATCAGAGCGCACGAAGAAAACGTTTACTATTCAAACTATTATTTAGCTCACACAAGAACGTGCAAGTTATGTAGGGTTCATATTCTAACACATGACTCACATCTTATCCTACCGGCTTAACCGGATCACATAAAATTCAATCAGTGAAGTCAATTAGCACGTTAGAAACATATTGCACCAATGAAGCACTCACAACGCCACCTCAAGGTGTGAGGAGCTATTTGACTCCTATACTAATGCGCAACTCACCACCTTTAATCAATCGACCTACTCGAGCCACATATAAGTTGCAAATGGCCATGCTATAAGACATACTTGCACACAAAGCACAACATATGTCATATCATCATAGCGTGTTCCTAGGCGACTATAAGAAATGCAAGAATCAGGTTGCAGCCTATGGTCACAGGACCTTGCTCTGATACCATCTTGTAACACCCCCAACCCCTACGGCTAGGAGTATTGCGTTTCCTTAAATCCTACTTAACTTCTGGGGCGAAATAGACAGAGTTTCATCTAAAAACTAACCATTTCCCAGGCTTAAATCCTTATATTAAATCCCTGCAATCAATGGAAGTGTAAAGAACTCTAAATAAGCTTAATAGCTACATGCTAGAGTACATAACTTAATGAGCCACTCGCTTGGAGTACACCAAACAGTATAGTTCAATGATAAAGAAGGAAATAAAAGATACAACTCAGCAGATCAAACATCCGGAGTAATGGGGGTTTACATCCCAAAATGTTACCAACTTCGATTAAAAAGACAACTGACTAATAAGATAGTTGGCTCACATGGCTATACAGAGTGACTCATAAATAATATGCATTACATGAACTAGAGTACTGTATCAAATACAATTATAATTCCAGGATACATCATTTTACATTAGTAAACATGTAAAACAACTTCTATATGTGCACCCATGACACCTTATCAAGCAAGGGTAAACTCCAACTCAGCATAAGTGAATTAACTTCTACCTGTCACACAGAAAACCTCGAAAAAAGGGGAAAGAGTAATGGGATGAGCAACAACCATATGCTCAGTGAGTATTTCCCGACTCTTTAAAACCAAAACAGCTGCTGGCAGTAATACCAATAATAGACATATATCACGCATTTAAGTTGTCCTAATATCGTATACAATGGAAGAGAACTTCATTAATTCACAGCTGTTAGGCTATGTGGTATAATACATAATTTATATCTTGTTTATCTAATCACTTATGAGAGATGCTTAAATGCATGAAACAAGGATTATGCAAGGAACTTTCTTTCATAGGATATGCACATTGAGAACTTATATGCTCAATACATTACAAGGATATAGCCATACTTTACTTGAAATTTCATTCAAACTACACTTGGAATCTCATTCATAAGATGTGCACAGAACATGCACAGAAAGATTTCTTTCTTTTTCTTGAAAACACTTTGCTTAACTTCTTGAGGCTCATATTCTTTTAAAAGAGTCTCTTTTGTATTGTCCTCTAAAGACCCTTATAAGCATTTTGAATCTCATTCGAACTAGCCGCTTAATGGCCCTTAAAAATCTTCTTTTTCCTGAAACACTTAAAATAGTAAAATGTCCACTGCTTTTGTTACTTATTAGGAAAATACTCTGGGCATAAGATCAACATAATGTGCTGGTGGGGTGAGATCTATTCTCAACCCCTGATGAGACTATCCTCACCCATAAGCTCTTACTCCCAGGATGGGAACATAAACGGACCTACACCCTCGTCAGGATCTTCTAGAGTCTCCCACTGCTAGGACCTACTCCCTAGGCTAGGGATTCCCCTGTTCTAGTAGGTTCACTCCCTAAACTGTCCTCGTATAGTTAAAAATAGGCCATCGTTTGCTAATTGTTATGGCTATTATTCTATCAAACCCCAAAATCCTGGTTTTTCAAAATTTCACCCTCATACACATTATCAAGCTTAATGACATAAAAGGGAGGGGTTCACATGTGACACATTCAAACACTTCATAATTCAACTTAGCAGAATGAGCCACATATGGCCTCATAATCCACACGATTGCGGTCAATCATAATCCAGGCCCCCTCCTCACACAACACCGACCATAAAGAACCTCAAAAACCCTCTTTAGTTTGGCCTCATGCCATCCAGCTACCAACTCCATTTCAATTTTGTAAGCATAGAATGTCATCATAAAAATTATAAAGAACGGCATAACAGCGACATATAAACTTACCGAGCAATCAGCATCCATTCAGCGATGCATGACGGCATTTATAAACACATATATTTCATTAGCCTAAGCAGGGTACTCAATGGATCGAAATGAACTAATAAGGCATGGAACTTACTTGCATTCATAACTCACATTTAGGAAATAAGCATGTCATACTCATGTCATTTTTAAAGCATAACTAACCAATTATAACATGCATTGACTTAAAACGTTCTTAGATCATTTCAAGGTCATTCTCAAGCATGAATTAACTAACTTAACATGGGTTAGTTTAAAGCATGTTTAGGTCCTTTCAAAGACTACTTTTAAGCATGAATTAGCTAACTTAATGTGCATCGGTTTAAAGCATGCTGAGGCCTTTTCAAAGCCTACTTTTAAACACGAACTAACCAAATTAGCATCCATTGGTTTAGAGCATAGTTTACTCATGTAATACCCAATTTGCTAAACATAAAAACACAAATTCTTTCAAATTAAAGGGCATACTTTCTATCCGTCTAAGGAGGTTATTCTAACCTAATTTAAACAGCATTTCAGTCAGAATACTAGTTGAGTTCTGGGCAAAATTTCAGACAGCCTATGCATACAATCTTTAAGTCTGAATTTAATCGAACAAACATGCATAGTCAGGCACAAATTCAGTTCAATGTTTGGGAAATTTATGGTCAATCTAAACAAGCATATTCTAAGCCTAAATTTGATTGAACAGCACATGCACAAATATTTCCGACAATGTCACTTAGCCTAACTAACCTTAAACTAACATGCACCCAACTTAAGGGCTAAAACGTTTTCGAAATTACTAATACTTTAGGAGGCGAGAAACACCTTCCTCGAGTCCAAGCTAAGGGCAAATTAGGGCTGGATTCGAGTCCCTTATCCTTATCTTGTGCTGCTAGAGCAGCGGCATTCTTCTCCTCTCTCTACCGTGAACTACTGCTACTAAATCTTCTTCTTCCTCTCTCAACCTCTCACTCTCTCTCTCAAGTGGTGGCTGTGGTGTTTAAGGTGGTCTGGGACGGTGTTTTGGTGACCAGTCACTCACCGCCCTGATCTAGCGGCAGACCACTAGAGCAGCGCCACCGTCGTTGTTGGTCCTCTCGTCTTTCGCTCCCTCTCTTTACTGAGTTGTTGATCTTGAAAGGGATATGGGTGGGCGGAAATGTGCAACGGTGGCCGACCAAACGCCAGTGTGGTGGTGACAGACCATCGCCCCCTCCTCTCTCTCTCTCTCTCTCTCTCTCTCTCTCTCCCTCCTCGCGTGGTGGTCTCACGAGGGCTGGGCGGCAGAGATGCCCCCTGTTGTGGTCCAAAATCATAAAGGGGCTTTAGCCCATTTTGTTCTTTCCCTTTTCCCCCTTTTTTTGTTTCTTTTGTGCTCAATTGCTACAACAACCCAGTTCCCGATCCCAAATTCTTTAACCCTCAGTTTAGGCTTGGGTCGAAACGTTCTAAAACCGGCACCCTAAGTAAATTCGAAAAATGACCAAATAAATCGAATGATGATTTTGAAGGCATGAGTTATCATCAACTCAAAAATTATCTGAATAATTAACGATGATGATAATGATGATGATGATGATGATGATGATGATGATGATGATGATAATAATAATAATAAAGATATTCTTGTTTTTATAAAATTATCGTTCACAAAAGCACACCGATAATAATTTAACTCATATAGTTACTAAAATACAATTTTATAACATAAAAAGGCAACACAATCAGCTCAACGAAAAATGAAGAATATAGGTGTTACAAAAACAGCCTTGCCTAAGGGACCTTACTGTGAACTGGATACCCCATTAATGGCTTGATAAGATAGGCTAATTCTTGCCATCATGCCAACTCGATTTATGATTAATGAAGCACCCCTATTTGGACATCTCTTTAACTTTGCAAAGCCTTTTCCAACTCATATATATGTGTGTGTGTGTGTATATATATATATATATATATATATATATATGTGTATATATATATATATATATATATTGTGTACATATATATATATATATATCTATATATATATATATTTATATATGCATGTGTATATATATATATATATATATATATATATATATATATATATATATATATATATGTGTATATGTATGTGTACAAGTATGTATATGTAGATATAGATATGTGTGTGTGTGTGTGTGTGTGCGTGCGTGTGTGTGTGTGTGTGTATGTGTGTGTGTGCATGTGTATATATATATATATCCATATATTGAAGCATGAGCAATGCCATTTCCCATAAAAGAAGAAACTCAAGCCGTCGCTGGTGCTCAAAAGCTCAAATTTAAGGTGCGTACCCATGCAATGATTAGGGCTCCAGTTTAAGGTCTCTTTGAAACAGTTTAGATCAAATTTTCTCCACATCGAGGAAGCCTAATGATGGGGATCTCATTCCATGAGCCAGGTCTAGCGCTAAAAAGGATAAAGGAAGCATTTTAGAAAACTAGCTATTAAGTCCTTATTTGGACCATCTAACTTGTTTAACCCATATCTCTCAATTCGTTTTACCAAATCTAGTGAAGCTTTTTTCCATATGAAACTAGACTCTTTAAGCTTTCAAATGATGCCTCTTGCGTTAATTTTGGACTAGAAATACGGGCATTATGACTCATTAAATCTAACCTTACTAATTGAAACAAGCTTTTATGCTGCTCGGGAATAAGTGCATGACCACCTAAAGACTATAAGCATTTATTACATTGGAATTCTTTACTCACCTAAAGACAAGGTGCATTTATTACATTTGAATTCTTTACTCATATAGAATAAGTGCACGACTACCTGGTTTTAACACTTCATTTACCTATCCTATGGTGGGAATTCAGGGTAACAATTCTCCAAGCTAATAGGAAGATGCTTCTAAGCTTCTGATTTATGTGTTGCATTTTTTTGTCATGAGTTTATTTAGTAACTTATTTCTTTTACTTTCTATGTTAGTCTAGTAAGTTGTATTTCTATATTTTCCTAAGTATGTTGCTTTTTAAAAGTAAGGGCTAGCTCTATATAAGCCTTACTCTAGCTAAGTTGCAAGTCAGATTATAAGACTACATGAATAAACCACATCTTTAAGCTTTCTCTTTCAAAGTCTTAAGTTCTCTTTAACCTTGTGTTC